>JAWVWN010004640.1:0-25502 GCA_037367305.1 Phrynocephalus vlangalii | reverse complement strand
TTGGCAAAAAGTAATTTGGGTTTCTTTTTTTTTTATCAGAAGCCTTATTCCCTCTTATCAGGACAGAGTTTGGGCCCACCATGCACCCAACAACACTCCCCAGGTTCTCATGAAGAAACTTAAACCCCCCCAGATGGATTCCATACTCCATAATTTCCCCAATTTCTCATCTTCTTCATAGCTTGCACATTCAACAGTCATGTTGCTGTTTTGGAAAACAAGTCAACAAGTTTTAAAAAACACTGATGTGAAACATTGCTTTTAGACTGCTGGTGCTGGATATTCTGGTGCTGTTTCCTTTAACTGCTGTTCTTTCACATGAGTTGTTAGGTTGGCACTTAATGGTTTCTTCTGTGCTGAGATGTTCATCTAGACTCAAATTACAGACTCAAAATCCAAAAGATCAGGATCAGCTAAGCATGTGCTTGCTACTATTCCCCTGTACCTGTTTCTTGTTGGGTTCCTTCCGGTCTTTTTAGAAATTTATGCACTCCTAGACTGAGGTGGAACAGGTAGATGGCCTCATGGTCTGAGGCATACCATAGACAAATCAGAAAATGAATCATGGGGCTGTACATTTTGCAGAGCTGAAATGCTTTGCATTTGAGTCTGTTCTTTCTTACACATTAAGGACAATATGAGTTGAAGTATGGAAGCCATGGTTTGCTTATTAGTTTTAAACCTTGAAAAACAGTTTGTTACACTTTACATCTCTGACAAATGGATTAGTGAAATGCCTTCCACTTATTAATTTTTGTCAACTTGACCCTTAAATTAACTGCAATATTGCACTGTGGACTATTGAGTACCTGTACTATTAATAAAACACCATAGGGTTAATATTGGTTCATTTCATTTTATTGTCTATGATATTACCACTCCATGAATGACTTTCTACTTAATTATACAAAATCATGTGGCATTCACTTTTGATTAATGTGTGAAGTTGAGACAGAGTTTGTTAAGCAAACATTTATTAGGTGTGAGGCATTATTTAATTGCTAAAGCATCTTTCCTCAGCTTCTTCTTCTCTGCAAAAATGTGTCTCGTCTGTTGAATATTGTGGCTGTATTTAAAGCACTTAGTTTTTTATTTTGTATAGTACCAAGATAAGTATCTAAATGTTTGATTGATCTGCAATACATTTATATTGGTGGGGTGCTAGGATACAGTCCAGGTTGAGATTTCAGATGTTCTGAAGAAAGCACAAAGATAATTATGGTTGTGTTTTATAAGGGCATTATACTGAATCTGACTCAGGCCATTGGTCTGTTGAGCCTAGCTTCATTGTCTTCAATAGATAGAAAGAAAGAAAGAAAGAAAGAAGAAAGAAAGAGAAAGTAAGAAAGAAAGAAAGAAAGAAAGAAAGAAAAAGAATGAAAGGAAAGAAGAAAAAAGAGAAGAAAGAAAGAAAGAAAGAAAGAAGAAAGAAGTGGGCCTAAACAGTACTTAAAGTTTTATGCCTCAGAGCATTAGTGCCCATTCTGGATAAACCAGGCAGGACACTGGAGAAAAAAGAAAAGAGCTAAAAAACCAATGTATCACGGAGGGGGCAACAATACACTAGTCAGAGCTGGAACTGCCATTACTGTCTTTGGTGTGGACATATTAAACCCTCCTGGTTGTGGAGGCAGGAGGGTAGACATTCAGGACTCAACCTGTGGGAAAGAGAGGGGAAAGAGACTGAACCCATAATGGTAATGGGAGGAATTTTGGACTCTAAAGGACACTTATGGGAACTGAAGGGAAATGTCTCTGTGCTGTATGTGTATCCCCTGTTCCCATTTTAATCAATCCCATTGTTGTTGTGCTTCTACAGTGTCTTTTACGGAATCAGAGATGGAACTGCTGCATATCTGCCATGGCTGGTGTGGCTCACAAGGTGAAAAAAAATTTGAAATGATTTTTTAAAAATACATCTCCTTTCAATATAAAGAGAGTTATTACTCGTGAAACTTGGTAGATTAACAGCTGACACCAAAATCGTAAATTGGCAAATGTGGTTGCAGCCGTGAAAAATTCCTGAGCGCCAATGTTCTGCAGTCAGACTTCTGCTTTACTCCTATGTTGTTTTCAGTACCTAGCTCATAATTTAACTGACTTCTACTAAGATTTTCACTTGTGGATTCATAGGTGACATGATGTCACACCTAATTTAGAATGTTATTTTTTAATTTTAAAGAAATGAAAAAGTTCTTTAAAAACCATTTAGCATTTCTCCATCACATTACCTCAAAAGCTCTTCATCATTGGAACTAGTTTCACAAAAATCTATGTTCCTTAGTTACTTGAGGAACTGATCATCTGAAGGAGGACAATGTTGAGGGTATTTTAATTGTCAGTGCAAACAAACTTTATTAAATATTCAAGTGCTCCATTTTGGTTTAATAAGGATGGGACCAAAGATAGCTCTGCTCAAAAGATATTACCAAAATCAGCAAGTCCACATTGCAAATAGTCCCCTACTTATTGCTAGACTGACCATATTTCCTATTATACTCAGTCTTTGTTTCAAGGGTTGTTAAAGATGGCCTACTGTTTGAAGGCATTAGGCATATTCCATTTGAAGTTGCTTAGTTCACAACCACTTGCAAGAAATCTGGAATCTACTCATATTATCTAGAATTTTTCCCTCTCTACTATAGTTATATAAATTTATTTATTTATTTATTTATACAGCTTATATACCGCCCGTCTTCCTGAAAGGAACTCCGGGCGGTTTACAATAAATGTACAGACAACAAATTAAAAACAACAACTGAAATAAGCAATAAAACAAAACGGCTGCAGCAGGAAGGCGGGACTAAAAAAGAAAAAAAAATTGTGTCACCCAAACGCTCCCGGAAGAGAAGGGTTTTCAGCGCCTTCCGGAAGGCAGGCAGGGACTCTGCAAGGCGCACTTCTGCTGGTAGGTGATTCCATAGGGTTGGGCCAGCCACAGAGAAGGCTCGGGTACGGGTGGGATAGTGCAGTGTGCGCCCGCGACGACCTAGTCGGATGGGCCGAAGTTGACCGTTGGTCGATCCGCTCCGTCAGGTTAGCCAGGTCCTAGGCCATGGGGTTTTGTAACCAAAACCAGGACCTTGAATCTAATTCGGGCTGCAACGGGCAACCAGTGCAGACGAGCCAAGATGGGGTGATGTGCTCGAATCGACGCACACCAGCCACAGTCTGGCTGCTGCATTTTGGACCCGCTGCAAGCGCCGAATGAGAGTCAAGGGCAACCCATGTAGAGCGCGGTTGCAATAGTCCAGTCTAGAGATCACCAGTGCCTGGACCACAGTTCTGAGGGAGTCCTCATCAGGTACGGACGAATCTGGGCAATACGCCGAAGATGGAAAAAGGCAGCCCTGGGCACGGCGGACACCGGGCTACCAGGGTGAGCGCCGGGTCCAGGACTACGCCAGATTTCGGACACAGTCCGATGGCCTGAGGGAAAACCCCTCCAAGGTGGGATACGGGCCACCGTAGCTGGATGAGGAAGCCCAAAGAACATGACCTCGGTCTTATCGGGGTTGAGTTTGAGCCTGTTAGCCCTGGTCCATTCCATGACTGCACCCAGACACTGATCGAGGGTCCGGACAGCCTCATCTGCAGCGGTAGAAAAGGAGACATAGAGCTGCGTGTCATCAGCATACTGATGGCAGCACACTCCATGCCTCCTAATGACCTCAGCCAGCAGCCTGATGTAAATGTTGAACAGCATAGGAGAGAGAGACGACCCTGTGGAACCCCGCAAGGGAGTATCCAAGGGGCCGACATCTCGCCCCCATGCTGAACCTGCTGGGGACGGTCCCGAGGAAGGACCGGAACCAACTGTGAACAGTGCCCCCGATCCCAACCTCGGAGCGATCCAGCAGGATACCGTGGTCGACGGTATCAAAGGCCGCTGACAAATCCAGGGACCAACAGGGAGGAGCACCCCTGTCGGCCCTCCGGATGAGGTCATCTTGCAGAGGCGACCAAGACTGTCTCGGTCCCCGACCAGCCTGACCAGATGGAAGGATCCAGGGCATGCTCGGCCTCCGATAGGATTGAAGCCGGATCCGGCCACCCTCTCGATCACCCCTTTCATAAAAGGAAATTACCAGGGATGCTAAACGTTGGGCCATGGGCTCCCCCCCCGGTTTGCCCCCCAAAAGGCCTTGGAACCAGACCAGGTTGAACAATTCCTGCAACCCCATTAACAAAAGGGGGAACCTAATCAAACCAACCAGCATTTTGGGTTTCTTTTTTTAAACCAAAATGAATAAAAAGTTGTTCAAAAGTCCATTTTCATTGGCCATTCTAATTACATCCCAAATTTTGTAGCAAGTGGAAAAGGGCGGGGGCTGGCCCACCATCTAGGGTGAGCGGCCCAGGAGAGTTTAACCCCCAGGCGGGGAATTGGTCGTCCCACCGGGGGAAAACCCCACAGATTTGGGTTGAAAACTTTAGGGGCCCACCTGTGCAAGTGATGAGGGCCAACCCATTCCTAAAGGGAACATTCTTATAAATTGGGAAAAGTCCCCCCCCCTATATAAATGTTGAAACTGGAAAAGGGTATTAACCCAAGGGGAATAACCAACAATAAAGAAGGGGGTAAAAATGGGGGATATAAAAATAAAAAGGGCAATAAAAAGGGGTACAAATAAAAACGGGAGGGATGGGCCTGGATAAAATAAATTGAAGAGGCCCAAAACTTTTTCTCGGTGGACAGGCCTGCCCAATTTTATTGGAAGGGAATGCCCCCTCCAGTGGGTGAAATATTCATCCTTCAAAAGGCGGTTCGTCAAATTGGAAACCGCCAAGCCTTTTAATGGGTAGCTTAACAGGGGGAAAATTTTACTGTGGAGACTTCATGACCTAAAGAGGGAGATTGCTTGGAGGCGGGGTGAAAGGGGGTCCCCGGGAACACAAAAAATCCTTGAAAAGAAAACCAAATAACCAAAAACCAAACACCGGTTTGCAGAATGGGGTATTCATACAGGACAAGGAACGTTTCCCTTTTTTTCCCGGGAAATTTAATAAGGTTGAAAGTTTCACTATTCTGAATTCAAAAGGGGGGCATATCCGGGTTGTGGGGCCCGGCCCCAGGGTTAAATTCAATTCTGGTTTCACAGGGTTTCTGAAAAGTTCCTTGAAAAACGTTTCCCTGGAAACAATCCAGGTGTCCAATTTAACTTTTAAGGGCATAGGACACCAACAAGTTGTTAAACTTTAAAATTTTCTGGGGAAAATTGATGATTGATTGAATTGGTTTTAGTTTGATATTTAATTTTATTAAATTTATTTATTTAAAATTTGTTTGTTTTTTGATTTATAAACCTTCCCCCACGGGAACAAGGGCTTCGGGGGGTTTTCACAACAAGCAAAAAATTGGGTATTGTTTTCCAAAGGCACTCGCAAAAAAAGCTTAAATGAAAAATTGGCGGACCCCAACTGACCCTTCCTTGGGTTTAAATTGAAAGGGCTTGGGGAACATGCCAATGGATTTACGCCAAACCTTCGGGTGTCTTTCCCCACCCTGATGGGGAGGGTTCGGTTTAAACATTTTAAAAGGAAAACCCAACTTGGATCAGGGTTTCCAACTTACTCCCCGGATTTCCCCTGTTCCCTTTTTGGGAGTTTTTTCCGGAAGGGTGGGCGCCCCCTTTTTTATTCAATTTTCCCTGGGGTGGTTGACTTTTTTTATTTATTTAATTTTTATTCGGGGTTTCCCGGGCCGGGTAGGACCGGGGGACAGTTTTTGGTTTTTTTTACTCTCAAGGAAACTCCCCGGGGGCCCACGGGGTTGTTTCCTCCCCCCCTTTGGCCCTGGGTTGGGTAGGGGCCCTTTATAATTTTTTAACCGTATTTGTGCGACGGCTCCCGGGGTGGGTGCCAAAATTTTAAATTGGGTTTTTTGGTTTTTTCCTTCTGGGCCCCGCCCGGCAGGTTTCGCATGGGGCGGACTTACGGCTCTTTGGCCCCTTTTGGGGCCACGGGGTCTGTTTTCCCCCATTTTAAATTTTTAGGGTGGCTGAGGCCATTGGGGCTTGGGTCTCCTTTTTATTTTTTTTACTGTGACAGCCACTCAAAATTCCCCTTTCCCCCCACCCGGCAGACCTAGGCCTTTCCGGACCAGGGGATAATGCGGCAACAAGGGATTAAAAACCACTAACGGGTTTTTTTCAATTAAGAAAGAAAAAAGTGGTTAAAAGGTTCTTTCGCTTCCCCAATTAGAACTGGCCGTTTCCCAAACTTGGAGGGGGTTTCCCTCGGGCCCAGGGGACTTTGTCCCCCGGAATCCGGTAGTAATAGTCCGGGCCCCGGGTGGGCCACCCTAAGGGCCCCAAAAATGGGGCCCCCCCGCTTTTTTCCAGGGTTTGCCTTGTTTCCCCCTTGCCAAATTCACCCGATTACCCCGGGGAACTGGTTGGGGACTCCTCAGGAAAAATGGTAGGTGTTGGACTCAGTTTTTGGCTGTGCAAGGTTTAAAGGGGGTTTTGTTGGTTTTTAAGGCACCACGGGCCAAAAGGGGCCGAGCCCAGTTTATTTTTTGTTATTTAAATACCCCTTTCCCCTGAACCGGGGAAAAATTGGAAAAACAACGGTTAAAAGCAATTTAGAATAAGGGGTTTTTGGGGGTTTAAAAAAAAACTAAAGGTCTAGGGAAAAACCTGGTAAATTGAAGAACGGTTCGAAGCAGTCAACTTGGGGAAACCGTCCGCGGGTTTTCCCGGGGTTTTCAAATTTGGAAATACCGCACCATGAGGCTTGGGGGAACTTTTCCACCGTTAACCGGGAGCTTCTTGGTGGCTGGCCGAAAAAAAAAATTTTGGGGAAAAAAAAATCATCTCCCGGACAAGAAATGAGTGCCCATAGCGGGAAGTTGCCTGTTTTCCGGGAAGGGTAAATGAAAACCTTTCCTTTCAGGGACCCCTTTTGGGGTTTAATCCCCCAACCGGCCCGAAAAATTTTTGGCAACTCCTGGAATTCTTTTTTTTGGGCAATTCCCGAAATCCCAATTTTAATTTTTTAAATTGTTGTTATTGTTAATTTTTGATGTTTTAATTTTTGTTAAACCACCCTTCCCGGGAAAGAAGGGCTTTTGTTCCAAATAAAAAATTATAATAAAAAATTTAAAACCCAAATAAAGACAGTGTAAAACTACAAAACAATGGCAATCAAGCAAGTTAAAAGAAATTGGTGGGGAGAAGAGGTTTGTGCATAGTTGCAAAATTTTTTAAAATATATTTTAAAAAATGGAAAACAAAAATGCATGATTTTCCTTGGTTTCTCGGTGAAATTACATTTTTTTGCTTTTGGGGGGGGGTTATTACCCAATTTTTGCAAAGTTTTAGTGCCTATATCCTGTCATTCTACCTATCTTGTCCAAATGTCTAGTTATTTCTTTTGTTCAAAGGACAGGGGAAAATTATTTCAATATATTTTCCCTATTCATGTTTTTTGAAAGGGAAAGTAATGACTATATAGAATTTTGGGCCAATAGCCAATGTCCTTTATTAGGAAAGGGGGTACAGCAGGTTGCTGCTGAGGGCTCCGGGATTCCCTGGAGGAGCTCTTGGTCCTGGACCCCTTCCAATCAGGGTTCAGGCTGCATCATGGGACCGAAACTCCCTGGATGTATTGATGGGACTCGGGGGGCTGACAGGGGGTGCTATACCTTGGTGGTCCTTCTCATTTTGACCATGGCCTTTGATACCATCAACTATGGTTTTCCTTTCCTGTGCAGGCTGTCGGAGGTGGGGATGGGGGGTCTAGCCTTGTGGCTCTTTTCCCTTTCCCTTTGGGGGCTTTGGGGCAGCGATGAGTTTGGGGGAACTGTTATCCCCCTGGATACACTCTTGTGGGGTGCCTCGGGAGTCAGTGAAACCCCCTCATGCTTTTAATCTATATAAGGCGTTGGCTGAGGTCATTTGGGATTTGGGTCTGGTGTCATCAGTACGTAAATACACACAGCTCTATCTCTCCTTTTCCACCTCTGCAAGGGAAACCTGTCCGGACCCTTGACTGCTGTCTGGCTGCGTTATGGAAAGGACAGGCTCAAACTAAACCCCTGAGAGGCTGAGGTTCTGGGTTGTTTTTTTGGGGGGGGGGGAAGTGGCCTCTCCCAGTCTGGGGGGCCTGTCCTCAGTGGCTGAAAGAGGGGAACTTGGGCATCATCCTGGATCTTGCTTGTCCCTGAAATCCCAGGTGGCACGGGGTCAAGGTCAGCTTTTTACAATTTAGGCTTATCACTCAGATTATCCCATACCTTGTTGGGGACTCCCTGAGGCGGTGGATGCAGAACTGGTCATCTTGAGGTTTAGATTATTTCCAACTCTTTACAGGGGCTTCCATTGACATTGTTTGGCAAATGCAGCGGCTGCAGAATGTGGCAGCAGATTCTGGTTGGTGCAAGCAATTTGACCACATCACCCAATCCTGGCTTGCCTGCATTGGTTACCTTCCCTCCCAGATAAGGTTCAAGGTGATGCCTTTGGTTTAAAAAACCCTCCATGGCTTGGGACCTGATTATCTGGCAGAGCGCATCTCCCAAAGATAAATGCTGGTTCAGTCCACCAGAGCTTCACTGGCACTTTTGCTTGGGTGGCCACTCATAGGGAGGCCATAAGGGACTTCCACTGTAATCGGGCCCATCTCAGTGGCTGGCCCAGTCATGTGGAATAAACTTCCCGTGAGATCCGCAAGTTGAACTCAGACTAAAATTACTTTGTGTACACGTGGTTTTGAATACAATAATTTGTACACCGGGTATAATCCAGATTTGTCTCCTGCTCTCCATTTTTCATTGCTAGATTTAAAATAGTTTATACCAAAACATTTACTAAAATTGCATAAGAATGCATGTCATTTTAAAAATAGAAAAACAAAAAATTTAAATGTAAAACAAATGCCCTCCTTCCTTCCTTTTTGGTCTTTCCATCCAGGGTTGATCTGTTAAAAGCCCTTCCTGCCTACTCGACAGCTTCCTTTCCTTTCATGTCCTAGGCAACTAAAATGTTTCCCATCTATCAGTATTTTAAGCTACAACTAGAATTTCAACAAAAACTCATGACAGCTTTTTTAAAAGTCTTGTTTTATTTCTCTGCTTGTCTTTCAGTATAAACAGCCACAGTTATAGACACGTTTTATACACAGAGCCCTATGAATGGCTGGCATTTAAATGACAGTTTACTTAAAGACCTACTGATTCTCCAGAAAATATGATTTACTGTTTCGACACTCTATAAGGCTCATTTCATACCTCCAAGAACTAACTAGTCAAAAGTGTTAAATAAACATGAAGTACTGGGCTTGTTTTCTTTCCAAAAGCGCAATCACTGTGTTACTCTAATGTTTTAAATATTGTTTAATATACAATGAGAGACTCGTTTCACGCTGATTCCTTTCCTGCACTTAAATTTTTATGTATTAATTATTTTGTGTTCAGAAAGGTTTTAATTAGGAATCACAAAGAGTTTCTGAAGGTGAAGTGGTAACGGTTTTATCTGCTTCGAACCACAGATGAAACAGATACATTTCGGAAAGAAAGCAGCTGCCAAGAGATAAACCACATTTGACCTGAATTAAGCTCTGTGGGACTGAGCCTGCGTTGAAATTTTAGTACTGCTACTTTCTGTTCATGTGAGCATGACTGTCAGTATTTTTCACCCAGGCTTTGTGAATTTTCATCAGCGCTAGGATGCAAAGGGAAAACCTGGTGTAGAAAACATGATTGATTTTCAAGTTGTGTTATGTAATAATTTGAGAGGGGCCCAGTAATTGTTAAGTGAGGACGTGAGTCGGGGGATGACTAGTTCAGTTCTAATTAAGTTTGAGCAAGGAAAAAATGGCCCTAAAGAAAATTACGTGCTTGGAAAGGTAAATTGTTCCCCAAATGTACTGTCTACTTTTTTTTTTAACTCAGTTCCCCTCATTGGCTATCCATAAATCTTAGCAAACCCTCCTGCAAACCATGTGGACTCTGATGGCCATATGCTGTGCTACAAGCCTGCAGTAATGGGAACTGCTTTTGCTTAATTATTTCACAACCCGAAGCCTATTGGCTCCAGTGGGTCATTAAGTATTATAAAACTCTGCTCAAATATATTGCAATACCTAAGCCCAAGAGAATGAATTAAGGATGCTGTTTTTACTTTCTACTTCGTGCCTTTTCTGGCCCCAAATTAAAAACCCTACACATTGTTCAATGTTTTTTTTTTTAAAAAAAAACTTGTGATTTAATATAGTTATCCCTTTTTTTGATGGAAACCTCCATACTAGAGTTCTGACCCCAATTTGAAGAGAAAAAAATTACAGGGAAATGTAGAACCAAGAGCTTAAGACACTGGGTTACAGTTCAGGGGAATTTGCAATTTAAGTATATGATGACTGGAAAGAGAGGTAGATACACGGGAAAATGTATCCTTTAACTGCCATGTCTACAAGAAAGTTAATTAAGTCACCAGCATTCTAGAGACCAAGGCGTGTGTCACCGAGTGAAATATTTTCATTGGTTGTGCAACTTGTAGGCTGCAGATTCTTTTGTCATATGCAGGCACATCAGACAAACATGGATGGACATACATGCATTGGGATAATAATAGCCAACAGAATTAATGTCTCTTTACCATAGATTCCATTATTATAGGGGTGGCTCCACATATTTTTTTGCAGAAGGCATAGTAGCATAATGGCACTCCCCACTCCACCCCATGAAGGTGCATAGCATCTGAGATTAGATGCTAAATCAGATGACAACAATTAGAAACTCTTTCAGGATATTGAAAGTCAGATGCCTGAGGTAGTCGCTTCATTCTGCCTAACAGCATTGCTGGTCCTGTGTTAATAAAGCGTGACTGGATATCAGAATATATTGATCTCAAAGTAGAACAGGTAGTTAGTATCTGAGTCACAGTGACTATTTCCAGTGACCTAAGGCACTCTTTATTATCCCCTTCCCATTAATCCTCACTAGAGATGGGCACAAAATGAAAAAAAATTGTTCTGTTATTTGTTATTCATTTTGTTACGTAACGAAACAAATAACAAAAATTGTGATTAAATCCGAACGAACCAAACAGAACCACGAAAATTAGGTTTGTTACATTTTGTTTTCGTTAATGGCAACACGCAATGAAATGAGCTGTTTTAAAATGTTAAAAAATGTCCTGAATATCCATAAAAACCCAGCAATAATTATTTATTCTGCCTGATAATACCTACCAGGAGGGTTGTGGTACTTTAATCGTGAATTTATGTCTTTTCTAAGATCGCTGTATTTTTTTCCTTTAAGGGGAGTTAGGGGACATCGACCCAAAATGGCTCCCAGATGCCTAATATTGATTTCTTGGGTATTAAAATGCCCTGGACATCCGTAAAAATGCAGTGATAATTATTTGAAGTTACTACCTACCAGGGGGTTGCGGTCCCTAAAACGTTTGTTTTAGTCTTTCTCCCACCGCGATGTATTTTTTCTTTTCCCTTTAAGCATGACATAAAATGGATTCCAGCCACAAGATGGATGCAAGCCATGTGATGGGATCATGTAAATCACTTGGACAATTTCAGACCAATAGCATGCCCAGGTTGCAGATTGGGTAGGTGTGGCAGCCACAGAGGGCATAAAAAAGCTTTGGCAGCCCCCATCCTCCTTGCAGTCTGCGGGGGGAGTTAGGGTGGGATTGCTGTCTCTGCGACTCGTTACTTTAGGCCAGCCAGGCAGGTGTGTGTCTCTGTGTTCTGCTGGCTGCAGCTGCTCTTAGGGGAGAGAAAGAAGAGATTTCTCTTGTAGTCTCCCTTTGTGCATGCGTACCTCTCAGTGAGTACCCGCCCCTGCCCCGCAGTGCAGTCACTCTGCGGTGTCTTACGCCCTGGGCAAGCCCGCCGCTGCCTTTGCAGCCTCCCTGCGTACCTAGTCTATACTGTGTCTCTGCCAGCATCAATTTTTTTAGTGCTTTCCCTCTGGTCTGGGGCGCTGGGGACGTACCGCACGCGGATATGCTTTAAGTTGCACAAAAAGCAGGTAAAAACAAAAAACGAAAAATGAAAAAACGAAATGAATTTTTTTCAAAAAAATCACAAAAAACAAAAATTAACCAAAACGGACCCCAATGAAAAACAAAAAAACAAAACATCATTTTTTCGATTTCGTGCCCATCTCTAATCCTCACAATTAACTTTGTGCTAAGATTAAGTAAATGACTAAAATTAAGTAATTAAATCTAAGAAATGATTAGCACATGCTTTTTTAGTACCTTATGGTACAATTTGGATAATTCCCTTCTTTCTGCTCCCTCATACAGTGTAATGGCTGCATTCATAACCCTGTTTTTTTCTGTCACACTCCTCTCTCTGCCTTATGTATGAACTGCCAGTGGTCTGTGCCAGTTCAGCCTTAAGATGAACAGGTGATTGGCACTTCCCAACCCCACCTCTTCCAGTAGGCATCCCCTCAGAGGCTGCACCCAGAGGAGATGGAGCAGGGAAGCCAGGGCACTTGCTTCTGATTGGCTGCTTGCCAGAGGAGGTGTGGCTGAGAAACAAAACCTGTTTGTTCAAAGGATGAATCAACACAAACCATCAAACTGGCAGTTCATGCCCATTAAAACCTTTTAAAAACCCAGCCATGACAATTGTTTCATATTTGTGAAAAAAATGATTAACTGATGAGAAAGAGACTTAGCTTCTAGGATTTTGCTTTTCTTGATATCATTTTGTGAATAGGAGTGAGCAGATCAGAGCGTCCTGTAGACCATCTTGAGTTGACTGTTGTCATCTGTGCTGCCGACTTTCAGCTTCCCTTTGCTGTTTAAAGCTTGGCATCTAGAGAAGGGCATGAAATAGAAAAAGAGTGTTTTGTTTTGTTTCTTAAGTAGTTTTGTTTCATTTTGTTACTAACGAATTTTTAAAGTAGTTTTGTAATGAAACAAAATGAAATGAAACACTAAGCTCCCCTGGGTCCTAGAGGCAGCAAAATTGCTAGGGAGTGGGCTTTGGACTCTTTCCTGCAAGCCCCAAAATCTGGAAAGGTTTGGGGTTGTGTAATGAGTTAATAAGTTCCAAAAAGGGTGCCCCTAGGATAAAGCTTTCTAATTGAATCCACAAACCATAATAGCCCCCCACGGGCAAGCGATTAGCCCCGCGGCTTGGCATCCAAATCCGAAATCAATTAGAAAGATTTTTTTCCTAGGGGGAACCCCCTTTGGAGCTTAGTAACTCAGCTTCCTGACCTCCAAACCTTTCCTAATTTGGGGGGCTTACAGGAAAGAGCTTGAGAAAGCTCCTCAGCAGTTTTGGTGCTGATGCCAAAATCAATATATTGGCTGCAACTGCTATTTTCGAGTACATAAATAGGTACTCCAAAATAGTGAATGCAGGCACCAAAACCAGAGCAGCATTTATTTCCTAATAAGGGCCTACTGAATTGGAGTTGTGATCACTCTTGCTGTTTACCTCTGTATTTGATTCTCACCTGTAACTGTTATCCAGTTTAACCTCTGGTTTAAAAACACTGTCCAGTAGCACTCTCTGATTTCTTTTCAGATAAAGTACTCATCCAAACAGAGAGAGAGAGAGTCAGTCTTGCTTTAAGTTGCCTAGAAATTCTAATGCATGTTATCTGAAACATCTAACAAAAGAAATAGGAGTGATTTTTAAAAGGTGGATCCCTCTTAGCATTGCTTGTTTTGCTAAAGAATTGTTAATGAGAAATGATATAGCTGCTGTATCTGTTTTTATATAAAAAAATACCAATCGTGCATGTCTTAACAATTGTATTCTTCATACAACAAAAGACCTTGCAACCAATAAATATCAGAACAGATTTGTTACATCTGCATTATTGGCAACTAAAAAAACAAATCACTCTAGTCTCTGAGCCTGAGCAATTGCCAGCCAGTAATAAATGGATGTCAAGGTAAGGATTTACTACCATTGGGAGAAAGTTAGCACGCACGCATGCACGCACGCACGCACACACACACACACACACACACACACACACACACACACACAAACTTGGCAGTGTTAGAGAAATAAGAACTGTGTGCAAGGTTTCTCCCAAAACACAGTCTAGCAAATAATTCTATCCTCTTCTCCCCCTACCCCTCCCACACATTTCCTTTAAAGCAGATTCTATGCCTGGGAGAGAAGGAATGACAGAAGCACTCTATTCACCCTTTCCACAGAAATCCAATATTGGGTTCAAGAACTGATGGACGGAATATTCTTTTCCACTCTGAAAAATATGTATTCAACCCAGATTTTCTATGTTGGAAGTTCTGTTTCCCCCATTCCCACCCAGTAAGTCATGGTTTTAGTTCAGCTTGAAATCTCACGGCAGCTGGAACTACAAATGAATTTAGGCCTTCCTGGAATTTAAGGGCATCCCAGGAAGGAGACAGGTAGTATAAAACACTTCAGATGGAGTGAAATTTGATTGTTCATCTTCACATCTTTAAACTAGTTTGGATGAGTAGCAAAACGTTTCAGTCTCTCAAGAAAAGAAGTCCAGTTGCCATCACTCAACTTTCAGGTACTCATTTACATTATTTACTCTTATGGGCTGGAAAACTGAGTTATACTGAAGAGCTTGAAACGTAGACAAATTATGACACACTCAACTTGAAATTTTTCAAGATATGATTCGGGTTGTCTAGATATAGCACATTACCATATCCTGAAATGGTATTTATGTCATGTTGTGGCCAAACGTATGTTATAACGGTTTCACTGCCACATCTTTAAATGACCATCATTGCTTCATAATAGATGCTTACTGATATGTGAGATCAAAACCATTCTTCAAGATGACTCAGGTTCTCAATGGAAAGGTGGTTCTCTGTGTTGTTTAGGATATAGAAAATTGGCATTTTTTCAAGCACATAGACATGAATACATATAAGATTGCCACTTTTACACAGGGACTCACCTTCTGTGCTTTTACAAGAATCTGCCTTCTGTGGTAGCACAAGGTCTTGAGTTTTTGTCCCTGAAATCTAAGGGAAGGGGAAGTTGCTGATCTGGCAACCCTACTGACAAGACATGTTCAGCGTAAATCTGACATATCAAAATGGCCGCTCAGACAGCTGGGGATTAAGATGAGGAACATCCTTTGCAGCCTATTCAAAACCACTTATTTCAGTATTAGGGGAGGAAACATATTCAACCAAGAACACCATTTTGTGAGTAGGGCATATGGGACTAGACAGCATTTAGTGGAATCTCTTGGCTTTCCGTGCATAGAAGAACTATTCAGAAGCAAACTTAAGCCATTTCAATCCTGCTGCTAAAACAGTGTCTGAACCTTAAATCTGAAGTGTAAAATAAGGGTGCCATCATGAACCCACAGTAGTCTACTGTAAGGAACCATCAGATTGATATATTATGCCTTTTTGGTGATACAAATTTTTAAGTGGACAATCTCAAATATAATTAACTTTTCGGAACAGACACTGTATATATGGATGTCAACAGATGATAAGACTGTATGTGAGCTGCATATGTGTGTATGTGTGTTTTGTATGTACTGTATATAGGCTGAAAGACAAGCTAGTCTGTTATCTGGAACGCAAAAGAATAGTTTAACTTTCCCCATCAGACTGCTCTCCAGATTGTTATGCTACAGTTCCCATCATCCTCTGCCAGGACCTGGCAGTCCAGCAAATCTGGATGGTGTCAAGCTGGGAAAGGCTGCTCAAACTCTGTAGCAAATCTGGCCATAGAAACCACATTGTGATTTAATTTATAAGACACGTGATCCTTTCAAGGGCAATGCCAGTGGATATTGTTTACATTTCTAATTGTAACTGACAAGATACAATGTCTTCCCCTTTTCATTATTATTAGAGGTAATATGTCCTAAGCACACCCGATCTCGCTTGATTTCGGAAGCTAAGCAGGGTCAGCCCTGGTTAGTACTTGGATGGGAAACCACCAGGGAATACCAGGGGCTGTAGGGCCTGGGTAGGAACTGGCAACACCCCAGTATTCCTGCCAAGAAAAATCCATGGATATGGAGCCCATGAAGAGTCGGTCACGACTGTAATGACACAAACACACCACACACATTGGAATGTTCAAGGAAATTATGTCAAAAGTTGAGGTCTTGGTTTTCCACTAAAATTTAATGGTATCTAGTCAATGTGAAATAAAACTTTAGAAAAAAAGGAACTCTCTCTCTTCTCTCTCTTCTCTCTCTCTCTTCTTTTTTTTTTTTTTTCTTTTTTTTTTTGTGTGTGTACATAAACAAGTCTTCTTTTATTAGGAATTAACTCTAGAAGGTAACCAATTTGTAAGTAGTTGTTATTAAAGTTCTACATTGAATATTACAATTCCAAAGAGGAAAACAGAAAGGATGTGTGTGTAATTATCTTTTTTAAAAGCTGTCAATAAAAATTTAAAAAAACCTATTTACTAGGATATATCCCCAAAACCCCTGGGTTTAAAAAACGGGGAAAATGGGAGTTATATATTTGGAAGGAGAATCGAAAAAAGGGTGGGGGGGGGGAAAAGGGTAGTCCATAAACATAAATTTTAAGGAATTGAAAATTTATTTGGGGCCCCCAATTAATATCAAAATGGTTGCCATTATTCTCGGGAGGCAACATTTCATTCTAGCGCGCGGGTTTGTACTTTGCTACAGAAGACACTGTGATGAAAGCCCGGCAAGAATTTCAATGACACCTTGAGGGATCTTTTTGAATAAATATCAAAAAATGGACATTCCCCTTTTGTATATGGAGATTGAAATGAAAAAAAAAAATTTGAACGGTTTGTAAGGTATCCAAGTTAAGATTGCTTTTGTGTCTCCGTGGGAACAGCACACTTCAATCAAATTTTTTTAAATAATGAGATCCCACCCCCCCCGCCTAAAACTAAAGGTTCTATCAAAGTCTACAAAAAAGGACTACTCATTTGGGGTTAATCTTGCTTAAAAAAAGGTGAAAATTTTTTTTTTAATTTAAAAACTTTTAAAGTTTAATAGGGTTTGGGGGGAGAATTGCAAAGAAGAAAGAAAGCAAATAACTGTAAAGAAGGGGGGGGCCAATGGTTCAGCTGCACACAAAACACTCCCCCTGTAGGTCCCCCTTAATCATTTGAAAAATTTTTTTTTTATTGAACATGAAAAAAAGACAAAAATAACAATAAAAAACAATTATAAAAAAATAAACAGTAATGGGCAATCATAAACAAAAAAAAGTGCCCCCCCCCCAAAAAAAACCGGGCCCCGGTATTTTGCATCTTTCTCTTTCTTCTTCATTTTTTTTTTTTTCTTTTTCTTCCAATAGGTTCTTAAGGCCCTTTTTGCCAGAACGTGTTGGGGGGATAATTTGGGGTTGGGTTTCCCTTTCCCCTTTTAAAATACATGATCTAAAAATTTCCCCCCAAACATCTTAAAAAATATCTTTTTTTTTTTAAACCTCTAAAAAAATTTTTTTTTTATTTAAAAGATGTTTTTTTTTAAGCTTGCCCCAACATTTCCCTTATACCATTCAGCAATTTTAAGGTTGATTTTAATTTCATTTCCCTAGCAAATTTCAGTTTTGCCCCTTGTAAAAAGTTTTGCTTTTTAAATTTCTTTAGTTTTCACTTCATTTCTTTAAATGGGAGGGTAATGTAACAAAGAAATTTTCCGGAAAAATTTTAATATAGTTTGTTTTATTTTCTTATTCCTCAATAATCTCTTCCCCAAAATTTTGAACTATTTCACATTCCCACCATAAATAAAAATAGGTCCCTGTTTTTTTTCGAATTTCAGCCAGAGCTTAAAATTTTTTTTTGGAAATTCTTTTCTTTTTCATTCTAAAGGGAAAGGCATTTACCATTTTTAAAAAACTAGTTTGAAGTTTTTTTTCTTTTATTTGATTTTTTTAATGACCGTAGAATCCTCAAATTCCCAAATTTTTTTTCCTTTCGTAAATTTATTTATTTTTTTCTCATGTCTTGTTTCATAGCTTCTTATTGTGTCCTTTTCCCTATTTCAAATGAATCTTGAAATTATTTTTATAAAAATTTTCCCAACTTTTCCCCTTTCCCTGTATTTTTTCTCTGGTTAATATGTTGCGAAATTGCTCAAATTTTGTTTTATTTTTAAAATTGTGTATTTCCCCTAATCATTTTTTCGCCCAAAGTTTTAAAAATGGGCGTAAAAACCCAGGAAAATTCCTGGGGTTTGAGAATTTTTTAAAATTTCTTGTTTTGATGTATTTTTTTTATCCAATCTTTTGTTTGCCATTTTTCCTTAATTTAAATAAGCTCCCAATTTTTTCATGTTCGTGGGGAAAAATTTATCGATCGTTCCCCGCGCCAAGGGGGGAAACCCTACCTGTATTTTTTTCCTTTCCATATTTTTTCCCAAAGGTAAGTTTGGGGGAATTTAAAAGGGTTTTTTAATGGGAAAATTTTCCTTTTTTGGGGGGGAATAACTAAAACCCCATATTTATTTATGTCTTTTTTTAGTTCCCCCTGATTGAATTTCCCCAACCATTTTAGTTTTTGAGGTTTAAATAGTATTTCCCCAAGGAGCTAAGCTGATTGCTATGTAATACATTCTAAGAAGGGTTCCCTAACCTCCCTCTTTTTGGGGATCTGTACCAAAAGGCTTTTATTTATTCTTGTTTTTTTTTCCACCATTCCCGGAATTTTTTTTAAAAGACTTGATAAATTTAAATTTCAATTTCTGTAATTGAATAGGTAACATTCTAAAAAAAAAAAATTTTTTTTGGGAAAGTTTTTCTTTTTCCCAAATTCTTTTTCTAAAAAACCCATGATAATTTTAAATTTTTGGGTTATTTTGAAAATTTATTTCTAATCTCTTCCTTTATTTTTTTTAAATTTTCTTTCTTTTTTTTTGCAAATGTCTTTATCTAAAAGTATCCCTAGGTATTTTTTTTAATTTAAAAAATTTTAAAGTTCGTAATTGGGTTCTCTTCCATGTCTCGTTTTCCCTTTTTTAAAAAAGCTTTGATTCTAAATTTCTGCCGTTGAACATAATGGGGTTGTTTCCCCAAAAAATTTTCCCTTTTAAAGGATGTGTTTTTTTTAATATTTTTTTTAAACCGGTTTTTTTTATTGTTAAAAAAGGGCGTATCCGCAAAAAAAATTTTTTTTTATCTTGCCTTCCTTACCCTTTCCTTTTTAAAAAGTTGGTCCTCCCTTATTGCTTTTGTTTGTGGGCTCTTTTCACTATCCCAAAACAGAACTGGCGAAAAAGGAAATCCCTGTCTTTTTTCCTCGGCCTGGGGTAATTTTTTCTGTCATCCCTTCATTGAAAATGATTGATGGGGGTTTTTTGAAAATTTGATTTGGTTTATTTAAAATTTGGGGAAAATTTTTCCCCAAATCCCCATTTCACTAATAATTTTTTTAACGCGGGGCCTTTGGGGACAAAATTAAAGGTTTTAAAATAAATTAGGGGCCCAAATTTGGCATGTTTTATCCTTTTTGATTTTCCATCTAAATTAAAGAACTTTAAAAGATCTTTTTACAGTGTCTGACATTTGTCTCCCTTTTTGATAAACCCCTTTTGGTTTTCTTTAATATATTTGTCTATAAATGTGTACATTCTTTTGGCTAAAATTTGTTTGTAAAAATTTTTGGGCATCTTGTTTTTATAAGTGATATTTTTTTCTGTAGGATCCAACATTGTTGGATTTTTTTTGGTTTGAAAATTTAAAATAGTTTTGGGTATGTTTCCAGGAGGAGGAACTTGCTCGCCCCCCAAATATCCCCTTTTTTTAAGTTTCTTTAATTGGAATTAACTTTGATTTAAATCCCTTGTAAAAATTCTGGCCCCAACCCGGTCATCTCCTGGAGTTTTGGCTTTTTTTGTTATTTAAAATTTCGTCTTTTCCCCTCCTTTTTTAATTTAGCTTTTTCCTTTTCAACCCTATTTTTTTCCCGTAGTCTTATTTTTAAATTTTTTTGTCAATAAAATTGTTCCTTAAATTTCCTTATACTTCTATTGGTGTAAAAAGGTTTTTTTAGAATTCTTGAATAGTTTTTAAAATTTTTCTTTCATTTGAGTAAAAAATATTCCCGTTTAAAATCTTTTTCCTTCCTATCTGTTTTTTTTTTCCTTTTGGGGGCAATTTTGCTAGCATCTTGGAGTTTTTTTTTAAAATGTATTCGAAAAAGTTTTTTTAAAAAATTATAGTAGATTTTTTTGGGGTTTGTTGAAAATCTAATCTTTAATTCCCTTTTTTCCGGGCCCCAAACCCTTTTTTAAAAAAAATTTTGTTTTTTGGTTAAAAAAATTTGAGTTCAAGGTCGGGCTATAGTAGCCCCCAATTTTTTTTTATTTTGTGATCTGGGACTTTAAAAATTAGCATTTCTTTTATTATGTAACCTCTACCCGCTGCCTTCAGGGTGTCCCAGTTTTAAACTCCTTTTTGGGGACCACCCCCTTCTTATTGTATTAAAGGTTTCTACCCTTTCTCTTTTTTATTTTTTGTACTGTACCCGGGGGTTTTAAAAAATTTTCTGGGGTTTATTGTCCACCTTCTTGTTTCCCTTTAATTTTCTTTTTTCTTTTTAAATTTGAATTAGAGTTTTTAAACAAAAATTTTTTAAATCAATTCTATATTTGTTATTTACAACTTTAGATAGAAACTTTGTGGGGTAAATAAAAAAATCTTTTCTTGGAAAATTTTATGGGTGATAAATTAAAAGAAAATTTTTTTTCCCAACCCCCTTTAAATTTCTCCCCAAAATCCTTTTAGTCCGTTTTTGGGCGATGAATTTTGTTAAGTTTTTTATTTTCTACCCCTAAAGGGTCTCCCTTCCTAGTCATTGTTTTATCTTTTATTTTGTCCATAACCATGTTGAAAACTCCTGCCAAAATCACATGTCCTTTCTGTACCTTTTTTTTCTTGGGTCCCAAAAACCTCTTTGTAAAACAGGTTGTGATTAGCATTTGGGTTCATAAAATTTATCCCAAAGATATTGTTCTAGGGCCAATTTTTGGGCCCGAAGGAAAATAATTTATTACCCTTTCCAAAACTTTCACCCGTTTTTTCAACAAAACAATACAGTGCTTTGATATTAAGATTTCTACCCCCTTGCTTTAGATGTTCCCAAAAATTTTTTAAAAGATGTTGATGTTGGGTTGTTTCGTTCGTTTTGGCCTCTTTCGTTGGGGTTTTCTTGAAAAAGACCCAAGTCGGTTTATTCTTTTTAATTTAAAGAATCTATTTGTTTCTCTTTGTGAAGTTCCCAGACCCTTGGCAAATTTAATGGAGCTAATTTTCACCCGTCTTCCCATATTTTCATTCTTTTTATCGCTGGGAAAAAGGGTTTTTTGTTTCACATATTCAAAAATCATTACATTTAATAAAGAAAAGACAATTTATTACCCAAACCCTTCCACCTACATTTTTTTCTGTTCTCCCCTCCTTTGGGTTCAACACAAACCCGTATGCGCCCTTTATAGGGGGGGGGGGGAAAGCACCGTACACTTCCCTTTGGTAAATAATGATTCGAAGCTTAAGTTTGCGTTTCACTGTCTAATTTTTGTTTACAGTTGTTTACGTGAAAAAATTGAAAAGAAAGAAAGTATTAAAAAAATAAATGGGTAAAAGAAATTTTAAGATCCCTTTTTCACCTCCTTTCCCCCCTCAGTCCCCCCCCCCCCAAAAAAACCAAAAAAATAAAAAAAAAAAAAAAAATTTAAAAAAAAAAAAAAAAGATTAAAAAAGGGGGGAAAAAGGAAAGAAAAATGGTGGGGAAAAAAAAAAGGGTTTAAAGGAAAAAAGGATGGGGTGGGGGGAATTATGGGAGGGCCCAAATCCAAATATAACCCCAAAAAAACCCAAAAAGGGGTAAGAAGAAAAAAAAAGGGGAAAAATTTAAAAAAACGGGGGGGAAGGGAAGGGAGAGCGGGAGAGGAAAAAAAGGAGGGCTGTTTCTGTAGTGGGAATGCTCTTCAAATCGGTTTTCCATTTTGCTTGCCAAATTTAAAAAATTTAAAGGTTAAAGGGTGACATGTCTTTTAATGCGTTTCGGGAAATTTTGGGTTCTTATTCTTCTTTTGATTTGAATGTTCCTGCCTTGAGAAGTTGTTCACCCTTTTTCCCAAAAAAAAAGATTTTTTGTAGAATTTGGGCCCTTCCACACCTTGAGAAAGATGGGAATTCCGTTGTTTCTTTAGTTGGGTTTTTTCTCAGAGCCTTTTTTTACCCGGTCTCATAGTTTTCCTCCCCCTTCAAAAATCTCCTTTGGGGATATCCTGGTAAACTGTAGAAAATCTTCCCTCACGCTTCAGCAGGTCAGGCTTTGCCCAAAAAGTTGACTTCAGTTGTTCTTTCATGGGGTTTTAAAAAGTAAAAACTAAAAAAGAATTGGTTTTTGGGGTAGCTTTCTTCATACCTTATAGTGTTTTCCTTTCAATATCGTTCAGCAATTGTTGGGGGAGGGGTGATTTAAACCCAAATGAGGATTTCTTTTTCATTTTTTTTTTATCCTGGGGTTTTAAAATTTTAAATTAAATTTTAGGGTTAGGAAACCCTTTGAAAGGGAAAAATTTTTTCCATATAGATAAACTTCCGCTGTATGGTTTGATTTTCTTTTTCAAATTTTGGGGGCGATAGGTCTTTCGTTTTGGAGGCTAGAGTTTGAATTGATTGGGTTTCTCCCGCTAGTTTTTTTCAGTTCAATGCCGTTATTAGATAAGGGGGGACTGCCCCGGGGCTGTATTTTTTGTAAAAGGGCCTTCCTTAGGTCTTTATTTGGGGTGGGTAAGGACTGGAAAAGGTCTTCGATAGTAGGGAAATTAAATCTTTTAGAGCTGATTTGGGAAGGGGGCTGAAATTCCCGCTTTTAAGTTTTTTAAAATCCCTTTAGAAATTTTTGGCTGGGTGTGCTGGCACTTTGCCAGAATTTAGAAGCCCCTTATGTCCCGCTTCAACGAAACTTCTGCTCCCCCAAGACGAGCTCGTTGTTCGAGGCGTCTGAGGGTTTGCGTACCCACTTTTTTATAAAAGTTGGGGCCCTTTTTTTTGGGGGGGCATTTCAGAAAAAAACCCAAATAAGTAAATTTTTTTTTTTCTTTCTAGCCCCAAAGCAAAAAAAAAAACATCTCTCACAGTTTCAACAGCCCGTCTGCCTGGGAGTGGGCTTCCGGCCCGGAAAGCGGGAAAAATAAATCATGTTCAGTAATTTATTTTTATCTCTCCCCCCTTTAAAAATACACAGGGTTTTACATGTCTCCCCCAAAAGGGTTTATGATTTTTACTCACGATTTTTGGGATCTTTAAAAAAAGTTTTCAAAATTTTTTCCCCAATTAAAGCGGAGGGTGCTGGATCACCCAGCCAAACTCGGGCGGGGGGCGGGGAAATGCCCCCTGAAAAGCTGAAATTCTGCAGTTTCCCGTTCCCGAAAAAACCCTATGCAAAAACCATTCACCCGAAAAGTCCGCAAATTGTATTTTGACTTACTGTTTGGGGTTTCTGTTACCCCTTCGAGTTCACAATGGATGTCAGGCACCTCTAGATGAAACCCGTACCACCCTTTCCCTTTTTTTGCTGTGCTTCTCTTTTTTATTTGGATTTAAACCCAAAGGGAAATATGGAAGGAAAAAGCAGGTGGAGAAGGAAACTACAGACGTATGACATCTGCCCAAAAAATATTATAACAAAATTTTAAAATCATGCCCCTGGGAGGTTTTTTTTTTGAGCAAAATTCAGCAAACAAAAATGCTTCCAAAAAATTTAGCAAAAAGGATTTTACCAAAAAGTTTCAATTTAGCTTAGGCCCGTGTACCCACCCCATTTCACCCCACCCTTTCCATTAATAGGGCTGAAAAAAAATGTTGATTTCCCCCTTTCCCCCCTCTAGTTTGGGGGCAGGGGATCAGCTTGACATTTTTTGCCCTTTCCCCCGGGGGGGGGGGGGGGACACTTAAGACTGTTACCGGGTGACTGGATTTTTGTTATGACTTTTATCACTTCTTTTGATTTTCCCCTGCATAGGGTTTTTAAAAGGGGGGTTTTGGGGCCCCACATGAATTTCTACAGTTGCAAAAATTTTTTTAAAGAAATAAACCCAAAATTGGGCTTTCAGAGAGAGGTTCTGTCATTTGTAGGTTCCTCCCTTTGGGTTTAAAAGCCCTGTCCCTCACAGTGGCCAACCAACAAAAGCTGGGGAAGGCCCCCAAAAGGAGGCGCCAAACCCCAGTGGGTAGACATATTCATCGCAGGGGGGACAGCAGCCCCGAAAATATTCTAACCCCCAAAACCCCTGAGGGCCTTATCCACAAAGGGGGCACAAAGGGCATCAAAACACTGACATGGGTTTTTGTTTAAAAAAAAAAAGGGTTTTGTGTGGCATGTAAACAATTGGGGGTAGAAGCAAAAAATCCAACATAAAATTTAAAATTTTTGTTTTATGATCTGCAAATGGGGTGACAAGTTCAGAGACAGCACTGGGAAAAATTCCATTTTTCCCGTGGGTAAGACCCCTGGAGATTTTGGGGTTTTTTGTAATATTTGTTTTAGTTAAAAAAATTTTTTCAGCAAACCCCACTGGAGGTAAAAAGGACTTCTAAAATGTTCAGCAAAATGCTGATCTTGCCTCAGACTGTACCAAACCCGTGTTGAGCCCTTTAAACCCGCACACTGTGTGTTTACTCGTGAAAATGTTTAATTTTTTTTCCCAGTGTCAGGTGTTTTGTTCCTTTTATACTGTTTTAGAAAGGGCCGTTTTTCTTTTTACATTTCAGCTTTACCATAATTGTTCCAGTCTCTGTTTTTGCATTTTTAATTTTTCCCGTGATCTCACGGGGTGTTAGCACCCCCAAATATTCACGGAAGTACCCGTATCTATGTGTGGTGGCTCCAAGTAATACCCTTTGGGAATTTGGGTTTACTTTTGAAAGCTTATACCATTAAAAATTTTTTTTGCCCTTTAAAAACAAGATGTTAGGTTGCCAGGTCCCACTATTTGTCCACAAATAGGTCCCCTGCTATCTTTCTTTTATTAAGCGAGCAATTCCAAGTAAACATCCCCGGTCAGATGCTTGAACAGTTCTTGTGCAAGTCCTTGTGGGGCATGTGTATGCCTTTAGTAAATCCCAATTTAATGAAAAAAGTCACAGTTCAAAACCCCAAGACTGAGCCCCGCAGCAAAGGAACCCGCTCAGTTCCCAAATGTTGGGCACCATTCTCAATAGCCCCAAAACACCATGCAAGGACCTGTTCACTTTAGCCTCCCCAGTTGTTTCACAATGAGAGAAAAAAGGGATGACCTCTTTTCCCTCTTTGTTTTTTTTGTTTCTATTGGAGAGGGAAGGTCAAAGAGGGAAAAACCTGGGGGCCCTTTTTCTACAAGAGGGTTTTAGTCCACTTTTTCTGGTGGAGCTGCTGCACAAAAGAATTGGTTTTTTTTTTGCTTCACAGTTTTTCCTGGAGAGCCCTTGGGGTTTTGAAAGGGAGGAAATCATTGTCCTTTGGGGTTTTACTGCCTAAAAAACCCCCTGCAACTTTAAAGGACCGGGTCTTGGAGGTTGGGCCTCTTTGTGTTCCCCCCTGGCCCCCTT
>JAWVWN010004637.1:6050000-6181408 GCA_037367305.1 Phrynocephalus vlangalii | reverse complement strand
AGCCATTGACAGCTCAGCAGGAGCCCTCTGAAAATGGTCGGGTCAGCAGTTCCGGGCAATCACACTGCCCACCCAACCATTTTCAGAGCGCTCCTGCCGAGCTGTCAATGGCTAGACACCTTTAAAACTCGCCTAGTCAGCCCCAAGGGGGTACCCTGGTGCCAGCTGGGCCAGTTTTCAGTGGGCCCAGCAATTGACAGCTTGGCAGGAGCCCTCTGAAAATGGCTCCATAGCACCAAATCCCCTCCCTCTAGGACCTAGGGGAGTCACCCCCCAATCCGTCTCCCAGCTGAGAGGAGGATGGAAGCCAGGCTGAGAGGAAGCAGGAAGCACAGGAGTGGCAGCGGTGACCCACCTCTCCTCTTCCCTCTCCTGGGCTCCAGCAGTGGTGTCCACCCTGCAGGTAAGTGACTCCTTTTACAGACAGAATGAAATGGTTCAGTTCAATGGAAAAAGACAACCATTTCGTTTCATCTGTCATCATAGAATCATAGAATCATAGAATCATAGAGTTGAAAGAGACCTCAAGGGCCATCTAGTCCAACCCCCTGCCATGCAGGAACCCCCATCACAATATTTCCGACAGATGGCCATCCAGCCTCTGCTTAAAAACCTCCAAAGAAGGAGACTCCACCACCCTCCGTGGAAGCATATTCCACTGCTGAACAGCTCTAACTGTCATGAAGTTCTTCCTAATGTTCAAATGGAATCTCTTTTCCTGTAGTTTGTAACCATTGCCCCGAGTCCTAGTCTCTGAAGCCATGGAAAACAAACCTGTTTCCTGTTCAATATGACATCCTTTCAAATATTTAAACATAGCTATCATATCCCCTCTCAGTCTTCTTTTAGAGAGGCTAAACATTCCCAGTTCCCTAAGCCGTTCCTCATAAGACATTTCCTCCAGACCCTCAACCATCCTGGTAGCCCTCCTCTGCACCCGCTCGAGGTTGTCAAAATCCTTTTTAAATTGAGGCGCACAGAACTGGACACTACTCCAAGTGGGGTCTGACAAGAGCAGAATAGAGTGGTACTATCACTTCCCTTGATCTAGACACTATGGTTCTTTTGATACAACCAAGAATCGAATTGGCTTTCCTGGCCGCCGCATCACACTGCTGACTCATGTTCAATTTGTGGTCCACCAAGACTCCCAGATCCCTTTCACAGGTACTATCCTCCAGCCAAGTATCACCCATCTTATATTTGTGCAATTCATTTTTTTTACCTAAATGTAGTACTACATTTCCCTCTGTTGGATAGAGGGAAGCTCTTCTCCCTCTCACAAAATACCAGGACTAGGGGACATACACTAAAATTGAGGGCTCGGAGAGTAAGAACAGACAAAAGAAAATATTTTTTCACCCAGTGCGTTGTTAGTCTGTGGAACTCCCTGCCACAGGATGTGGTGATGGCATCTGGCCTGGATGCCTTCAAAAGGGGATTGTATAGATTCCTGGAGGAAAAGTCCATCACAGGTTACAAACCATGATAGAGATGTGTAATCTCCAGGCTTAAAACTGGGGTACTTCAAGGGCCAGATGCAGGGGAGTGGTATCAGGAGGCAGATATCTGGTCTCATGCACTCCCAAACACATCTGGTGGGGCCACTGTGAGATACAGGAAGCTGGACTAGATGGACCTTTGGCCTGATCCAGCATGGCTCTTCTTATGTTCTTATTCCTGAGTCTTATTATATAATCTTTTAATCTTTTGGGGAATATTCTACCTCACTTCTCATTATTATTTTATTTTAGCCTTTATCAGCAGTTATGTGCTGTCAAGTTGGAAATGATTATAGCAACCCTAACGAGGACACTCAAAGTAATGAGATATTTAAGGAGTGGTTTTACCATTTCCACTCACCAAGTGAGTTTCTAGGTCTGAGCAGGGATTTGAACACTGCCCCACACTGGGTACCCTAAGGCTTCTTATCAAGTCTTAAAACCAGCAGTCACACAGATATTAAAAGTAAAAGGTAAAGGTTCCCCCTGCACATGTGTGCTAGTCATGTTCGACTCTAGGGGCGGTGCTCATCTCTGTATTCAAGCCAAGGAGCCAGTGCTGTGCAAGTCTGTGGCCATGTGGCATGGCTGCAAGGAAACACTGTTTTTACCTTCCCGCTTTTTGCAGCAGTATCTATTTATCTACTTGCATTTACATGCTTTCATACTGGTAGGTGAGCAGGAGTTAGGATTAATAGCGGGAGCTCCCTCCGCTGTGCATCACCCGGGATTCGAACTGCTGAGCTGCTGAGTTTTCAGTTTTCTAGTCTGCTGAGCCACCACAGCCCCTATACATAGATATTACCAGTTGTTAAAAATCAGGTTATCCTGGCCAACAAGACTGCACTGCTCAGCACTATATTGATCTTGTGTTCATGAACAATGTTAGATCGTTTGGCACCCAATCATTCATGGTCTCCTAATACACGATTAGTTCATTGATGTGCATTTCACACTTTTTTGTCTTTTAGTTTGATTTATAAACAATTCTCATCTTTCAAGCCTACCAGTTAGAAGTGTGCTTGAATTTTTGCATTGTCCCTGCAAGGTCAACCTGGCAGACGGACCTTCACACAGTGTGTCAGTTGTGCCATTTCATGGGGAAAGGAAGATTAGATCTTAAACATCTCTTTTTAATTTATTCAAATGAGCTTGGGGAGGTGCCCTTGAAAACTTACAGAAGCTACATCTAGTGCAAAGAACACACTTAGATGATTTTCAGCCCTACATTTTCCAGACCAGATTTGTCTTCAGGCAGATGCCCTAAGCACATCCGATCTTGCCCGATTTCAGAAGCTAAGCAGTGTCAGCCCTGATTAGTATTTGGATGGGAGACCACCAGGGAATACCAGGTGCTGTAGGTGCCTAGAGTAGGAACTGGCAAACCACTCCAGTATTCCTGTCAAGAAAACTCCATGGTCATGGGGTCACGAAGAGTCAGTCACGACTGTAACGACACAACACACACACACACACCTTCAGTGGCTTCCAGTAATTGTGACCAAAATTCAGGTTGCTCTTTTCCAACAGGGACCTGAAGTATCACCAGATTCCACTTGTCTATAGCTTGTATACATTGCTGGAGGCATGTCACACGTCCCACCATCCAGAAAGATAAGGCTATCCTTTTCAGTAGCAGCACAGCAGCTGTGGACCTCTTTGTGCTCTCGGCAAGCACTAGCAACTTGTGACAATATTGCTCCATTTGGCCTTTCTAGAGAACTACAGATTTCACAAACCTCTTCACAAATATGTCTGTGAAGATTCTCAGTCATCCAGGTGAGTTCATCTGGAAGTTGAGTCATGGCAACTGGACTTCTTTTTCTTGAGAGATTGAAACATTTCACTGACACAGCTGTTTGGATAAACAGCGAAACGTTTCAATTTCTCAAGAAAAAGAAGTCCAGTTACCATGACTCAACATCCAGACTCTTCACAAATGAAAAATAAAAAGCAAATTTGGTGCAGAGGGAAACTATGTATTTATTTATTTCCATTTCAATACTACCCCATTAATGGTACCACTCTCTAATAGATTTATTTACTGGGGTGCAAAGCCATGAGTGATTGCACTCTTCAAAATCTGGATTTGAACTAGATCTGTGAAGCTTATGTGGCACTGATTTGTTTTTTTTAACAGGAAGATCAATCATAGTTATCTCCCAGCATCTGATTTGGTTTTAAAATCATCATATCTTTCTAAAATGTTTAGGAACAAAGTAGTTTATTTAACAAGTCCAATTTATTTATTTATTTTATTTTATTTTTATTTTTACAGCTTATATGCCGCCCACTACCCAAAGGTCTCTGGGCGGCTTACAACAAGGAATTAAAACAGTTAAGACATCAAATATCAATAAATAATTAAAACAACAGCAAAACCTTATACTAAAATCATCACTAAAATTGCCATCAAAGGACCCCAGTCTATGTTGTATCAATTAAAAAACTTCTGGAACAGGAAGGTTTTTACCTGGCACCGAAATGTCATCAATGTTGGCGCCAGGCGGATCTCACTTGGGAGGGCATTCCATAACTTGGGGGCAGCTGCCGAGAAGGCCCTATGTCTACAAGCCATCCCTCTCACCTCCTTGAGGGATGGCTCTTTCAAGAGGGCCCCCTGGCTAATTTATAAAATGAACAAACAAAACAAACAAACAATGTAATTGGATATTGTTTGCACTGGCCATTTCAGTTGGTCCAGCTATTTTCTACACAGCGACAGATGTATTCAAGCAACTTTAACTTTGGATTATACTTTTTAACCTTAGGACAGTACATTTCATTTGTTTTCCTTTTACGTATTGTCTCTGTGTCTATCTCCTGCAATGACAGAGCATTTGGTTCTTCATTACCAACTGACCAACTTCATTATTTGCCTCACTTTTTTAGTGAAGTTGTGACGCACTGTAACAGAGCTACAGATATGCTACATGTTCAGCCAAGCAATGATTCAGTCCTTGAATTTGCCCACACGATACGTGGTCATGACCATTGCTAAGAAGAGCCTCGTGGCGCAGTGGTTAAATGCCTGTACTGCAGGTAAAACTGTGCTCACGACCTGGGTTCAATCCCTGGTAGCAGGCTCAAGGTTCACTCAGCCTTCCATCCTTCCAAGGTCGGTAAAATGAGTACCCAGCTTGCTGGGGGGGGGCAATGTGTAGCCTGCACACTGTAATTAAAATTGTAAACCGCCCAGAGATGACTTGTAGTGGTATGGGGAGGTATATAAGCAGAACACTTTGCTTTGAACACACACATTCACTCAGAATTAATTTAACAGTATCCAGTAGTACAGTGACCCCCCCCCCGACTATCGTGAGGGTTAGGAACCCAACCAGACCCGCAATAATTGAAAATCCACGATATTCAGATGCAGGTCAGGTTGGGCCTGGGGGGGCCTAACTGGAGGCTCTTCTACTTACCCCAGCCTGGCACTGCCCCAAACGGGCCTGTGAGGGCCTTCCCAGGCCTCCCTGTGAAACGGAAGTGACTTCCGGGTCATCAAAACCCATTTCTGAGGCCTCCAACAGACCTAGAAAGGCCATAGGAGGCCTCAGAAATGATTTCTGGTGAACCAGAAGTCACTTCCATTTGCAGGGAGGCTTTTTTGGGGCCTCCAGAAGGCCTGGGAAGGCCCTCACAGGCCCATCCAGGGCAGCCCCAGTCCTGGGGTAAATATGGGAGGCCTGAAACAGGCCTTTGCCCCTTACCCCAGGGGGCCTTTTTTCATATACTGTGGTCCCGCTATATCGCGGGATCACAGTATATGAACCGCAAAAGGGCGGAAGACGACTGTACAGCAACAAAAATACAAACATCTTAAATAAAAGTATCAAATATGCTAACCAGCAGTGGCAGGTGTTACTTTTTAGGGATTGTATTTGAAATCGGAAAATATGGGGTGGTGTGTCTGACTACAGTAGGTGGGAGCTCCTCTCTAGGCTTCAAGTAGGATTCTTCCAAAAACCTTCCTAAAGATCCCTGATATTCTCTCTTTGGTATCTCATCAAGAAGTAATCACTACCCACTCACCTTCCAAAATCAGAGATGACCAAATAAGTTCAAATTTAACTTAAAGCTTTACATCTTCTTCTTTTTTGTTTGTCCCACTTGATGGTGGGGTCTGCTACTTAAAGCTTTGCATCAAGTTCTTGATTTCTTTCTAGCTTTCACAAAAATAAGAAAGGAAAGGCAAGATACTTTTTTTAAAGTTCCCCAAGTCGCTATGGGTTCTCCATCTGCTCATCACTTTTTTCTACTCTCAATATCTCTTGTATTTGATCAAACAGTTTTGATTTACAGTTAGAATAAGTTATAAATGCCAATCACAGAACTGCCCGCAGCTGCAGGTTTGATCAGCACTTCACTTAAATGCAAAGACATTTTTTAAAAAGATTAATCTGTTTCGGCAAATCATTGATGATCTAGCAGAGCAGGGGGAATCGTACTGATGGTATCCTTATGTAGTTTGCTTTTTAAGCCACTCCATACCAGAAATTGAAATTAGAAAGAGCCTTGGCAGATTTGACAGTTGCAGGCTAAATTTTGATCTGTTCTAAGTGATCGCATGAAGCAGGAGTAGACCAAACTAGACCACATCAACTGGCCCCTAAAAAGTAGACGCCCCTGACAGTCTCAAAAAGAGGTAAGTACATGGCATCTGGAGGGAATTGGAAGGGTGTGGTGAAAGAGAGAGTATCAGGAATCTCCATAATTTCTCTAGAAATTACATTGTGTAATTGTCAGGAAAAAAAGAGCAAATTAAACCACCCTCACAGTGTTCCTAACAGCTGGACAAATGCTAGTCTGATCCAGCCTCTGTCTCTAGAAGTCTCAAAGGAAATGACGTCTTCTAATTCACCCATCTTCTATTGCAGTACAGAACCATTCACTATGCATTACCTTCCCTTCCCTATAAACCTTCATGATTCTCACTATAGTTTTCTATAAACTGCTCCATAGTTAGTTAGTTAGTTATCTTTATTTACGGTCAATGACTGCTCAAACTGCTCCATATCCCAATAACATGCTTGAAAATAAAGAGATTTGCTGGTGAACTGATTATACAGCCCTTATTTATCTGCATGCCTTCAATAATCATTGCACAGTTCAGAAGAGTATCCTAAGGAAAAGAATCTCTCTTGTTTACTTCTACTTCTGCTTAAATCAATAATTTGGATTTACCCCCTGGCCATTGAGCTAGGTTGAAACCCACAACCAATCTGTGTGCTTCCCATATTCACTTTATATCAGATAAAGGAAGTGGTTTGATAGCTCACAGCTTGTAATAAAATTGCTTTTAAAATGTGCCCTCCGCACATAGGATATTGTTGATAGTGTCATCAAATTAAACTTTCGTAATTGTGTGGCACCTCAGATATACAGGCCTGGATAATTAAATGTCTTTCAGATAGAATTTCTATCTAGATCCATCTCCACTGGCATTGCTACCCCCACTTCTAAAAAAAAAAAAAAAAAACTACTTCACCTTAGACACTGTGGAACACAGAAAAGAACACATTCACCACGAACTATTTTTCACCCTATCCAAACCAGCACTGGATGCAGTCACAGATTTAGTCCAGAAAGCATACCTGGCCCAGCACTGCAAAGGCAAAGGGAGGCAAATGAAGACATTTGATCTTCTCCTCTCCCGGAAACAGTAAGTAAAAGAAATCAGAAGAAGGAAGAAGGATGATGGGACCATGTCGGAAGATGTAAAGGACAAATGGGTGAAAAAACTCTTGAACAGAGAACTCACCCAGGCAGAAAGGGAGGTCCTATCGAAAGGCCTAAATTTTGCCACCACACCCAAACAGGTTCTTGTTGTGGATTTCATCACAGCTACAGAATCGGCCATTCACAGCAACAATCTGCCAGCAGCAGAAGCTGAACTATTCAGGCTAAAAGTCTCTGCTGCACGGATCAACCAACACCATCCAACCTCACCAGCTAGGAGAGGAGTGCACTGACATCTGCAGCAGGGATGAGAACATCACCATTCTGCCTGCAGACAAAGGAAGATGCACTGTCGTCCTCAATACTGTGGACTACCACGAAATGGTTATCTCACTTTTAGATGACCAACACACATTTGCAAAACTAAAAAGAGATCCCGCCACCCCAAAATTACAAAAAAAAAGGTAATAGAATGCTTAAAACATTTGGAGAAGGATAACACAGTTGACAGGGTGACTTACCACTGGTTATATCCTGGAGAGACTGTTCCCTGCTTTTCTTCAAGGAAGTGAAAGGGATGACTTTTAGGTATAGGGTCTTTTTGGCAGCTCCCCCCAGGCTATGCAATGCCCTCCCAAGTGAGATCTCACTGATGACATTTTGGGGCCAGGTAAAAAGCTTCCTTTTCCATAAGTTTTTTTATTGATATAACATAAATTGTGGGTCCTGATGGCAATTTTAGTGTATTGTATTTGTATTTAGATTTTTATTTTAGCATTTACATTCTTTTAATTGTTCATTAGAACTGTAAGCAGCCCAGAGACGTTTGGGTAGTCAGTGGCATATAAGTTGTATTAATTGATTGATTGATTGATTGATTGATTGATTGATTGATTGATTGATTGATTGATTGATTGATTAAAATGTAAAGCAAGGCCAATGTATATTTTTAAAAATGTTTATATTGGGAAGACAACAGACATTATTGAATAAGACTATAAAAGATGCTTCCGTTAGTAAGATGCATACAAAATGCATCTGACTGTCCATTTGGAAAGTTAAAAAACCTTGCAACCTGATGTGAATACAGAAATGAGAATGCAGATAGGACTCAAAGAAACATAACAAAACACATCATTCATCTCAGCAGAATACATATATTACATGTGGATCTAAATGAATGGTTCCCAACCTTAGGTTCCCAGATATTCTTACCGCCCAGAAATCCTGGCCACCGTAGCTAGTGATGAAGACTTTCAGGAATGTTAGTCCAAGTACATCTGGGGACACAAGTTTGAGAACCACTGGTCTAAGCCAACGTTGCTAGCCCCATACCGGTTACTGGAATGAATTCAGGAAACTGAAATCATGCAGTTGATCTACATGCACTAGATATTGTACACACAAATCCCATCCATATAAGATGCCAGAAGGTGTGTCTTTCTCACCTTATCTACAGATGTAAGGTCTGAACTGACACCTTCTACAAGCAAGTTCTGTCTTTGGGCTACAGCCCAGCATGAACCTTAAACCCCAAGGCTTATTTAAGTCTGCATTCCACTCCTCTTCACACACTTCCTAGGTGTGTATGACTGTCATTTATACTGGAACTTCCCAAACCCCACTGAAAAGACCATCCCTTCTCTCTTCTCTGCAACAGGAAATCATTTTGAGAATCCAGGAGGCAGAGGAACTCGTGAAGAGCAGAAAGACCTATTTCTATATACAGTTTATGGACTGAAGACAAAATAATTGCATTCTTGGTGACAAATAGATCAGTAGTGAACCTTTGTTGTAACATTATAATAGGATCCCATACTTCTTTCAAAGGAAATACATAACCACAGTATAACTTGCTTTTCCTTTTCAGCCAGTGACTCACATGGCTTCATTTCAAGGGGGAGCCAAGATCTCCCTAGGCTGTATAAATCAAACCATAATCTAAGCAGAGGAACTGTTCCAGGGAATACTAAGAAGATGATAAGTCTCTTTCAAACTTTGGGAAATGATATTTTATTGATCCTATAAAAGTGATCTATACAGAGAGAAAACACTTGAATGTCCTCCTGTCTGTTTCGTTGACTGAACACCCTCATTGCACTGCAGCACATGATGAAGTGGAGGCAAGGAGTTGATGGGATTGTGGTTCTTTATATCCTGCTTTGTCTTCTTTCTTATGACATAGATGAGGAAGTGGGAGAGACCTCTGTTGTTTACTTCTGGGATATATGTGATGACTAAGAGCTTATGTCCAGTTTCCCTACCAGTGAACTACATGGCTCCAGCCTTCTCATTGAAAGGATATTTTGGCCCCAACTTTTCCATGCCATCATCTGTATTTCATTCCTGAGCCCTACATGATAAGGAGGGTAAATATCTTCAGAGCAGAAGTTTCAGAGATTGTAGTTTCAGAGCAGAGGATCTACCCAAGTAGGGTTTATGAGTGTGTGTGTGTTTTGTGTCATTACAGTCATGACTGACTCTTTGTGACTCCATGTCCATGGAGCTTTCTTGGCAGGAGTACTGGAGTGGCTTGCCAGTTCCTACTCCAGGCGCCTACAACACCTGGTATTCCCTGGTGGTCGCCCATCCAAGTACTAACCAGGGCCGACCCTGCTTAGCTTCTGAAATCAAGCGAGATTGGATGTGCTTAGGGCATCTAGGCAGCTACGTAGGGTTTATACCTAGTATAAAATTCTATTTATGAAAGATTCTAAATCAGGCATGAGGAACATCTTACTGTCCAGATGTTTCCACCTTCAGCTTCCAGATACAGCGTGTCCAATGGTGAAAAGAATTATAGGAATCATAGTTCAAAGGTTCTGAATAGCCAGAGTGCTTCTGAGTCTTAAAACATCAATCTAAGATAAGATAACATAAGATAAATCTTTATTGATCCCACGTCTGGGGAAATTTACTTGTTACATAGTTCCCAATATAAAAAACAAGTAAACATGGGTAGGTGTACAAAAAAGTGTAAGGTGTATGAGAGAGAAAAATAGCTAATAGAGATTAAATAAAATAAGAAACCCAATATAAAAATATTACATTATAAAAATTTGCATATAAAAATAAATATATATAAAGAGAAGCTACAGTATACCCCATATGAATATGTTAAACTGTAGAGTTGAAGAGTCTCACAGCAGAACCAATCGTACTGTCATAAAGAAGTGTAATCTGAGCATCATTGTTCCTATTAATGCAGGAATGATCACTGATAGCACCAGGAAATATTCCACCATCTCATAGCCAAGAAAGAAAATGAGTGGTTTCTACTTTGCCTATCCCTCCTGGAAGAAAGAGGCAAGACATAAGAAGTAGAGATGGGCACGGAATGAACATTTTTTTGTTTCCGTTACCGTTTGTCGTTTCTGTTACGTAACGAAACGACAAACAAAAATTGTGATGAAAATGAAACGAAATGAACAGAACCACGAAAATTGTGGTCGTTACGTTTCGTTTCCGTTAATGCCGACACACAATGAAATGAGCTGTTTTAAATGTTAAAAAACGCCCTGGACATCCGTAAAAACACAGCGATAATTATTTATATTGTTTGATAATACCTACCAGGGGGGTTGGGGTCCTTAAAACATTTGTTTTTGTCTTCTCCCATCAATATGTATTTTTCTTTTCCCTTTAAAATGGATGTCGCCACCAGTCACAAAATGGAGGCAAGCCATGTGATGTGGGATCATGTTCAACCAATAGCATGCCCAGGTTGCAGACTGGGCGGGCAGGTCTGGCAGCCACAGAGGGCATAAAAAGCTCTGGCAGCCCCCATCCTCCTTGCAGTCTCTGGTGGGAGTTAGGGTGGGATTGCTGTCTCTGCGATTCTAGCTTCAGTCCTGCAGCCTCCCTGTGTGCGTGCGTGGTGCGTACCTCTTGGTGAGTACCCTCCCCTGTCCCACAGTGCAGTCACTCTGCGGCTGCCTTGCACCCTGGGCAATGCCCGCCGCTGCCTTTGCAGCCTCCCTGCATACCTCGTCTATACTGTGTCTCTGCCAGCATCCATTTTTTTAGTGTTTTCCCTCTGGTCTGGAGCGTTGGGGGATGCCTGCGCACGGAAATGCTTTAAAAATCGCACAAAAAGCGGGTAGAACCGACAAATGACAAAATGAAAAATGGTAACGAACTTTTTCAAAAAATTCCCGGCAAATGGAAACGAACCGAAACAGACCTCTCAACGACAAAAGAAAAACCGAAACGCCATTTTTCTGTTTCGTGCCCATCTCTAATAAGAAGACTGGGGAAAAGAGGGCCACAACTTTATTAAACCAAATACTGTGGCAACTTTATAAGCAAGGGGACTTGGTGCAGTGCAAGAAGGTGAAGGTAAGAAATCATATCTCCATTTCATGCCCTATTTAATCTCAAATACTTATGTCAGAAGGACGCTAGCCACTTACGCAGTGTCCTCTTGGCCTATGATGATCATCTTACCCCACACAGCTCTCAATTCATAACTTAATGTTATATCCTTACTCTTATTAAGCCTATACTAGTGACACGGGCTATTAATAACACGAGAGCTGTGCTATAACCTTATGGGTTTTAACTTGGGGTAAACATGAATTCATTACCTCTTGCACTACTGGCATTGTGACCAGGGACAACAACCTCCCTATTTAACCCTGCTATGAGAGTGGGATGGGTGAAAACACATTGCCACACACAGGCCAATCTAAGTGATGATCAAAAATTCCCATCTGGCCCCACAGCAACCAGCTAATTGCATTCCAATTGCAACTAGGGTGGGAGGATGGGGGCAAGATGCTTGCAAGGAAAATAAGGAAAGTGCAGGAGGTAAGCTTCTTAAATAGTTGCCCTCCCAGCTGCACTTCCCTCCCCAAAGTGTGGGCTTTTCCACGCCAAGCCTCCATTCGGGTGGGCAAACCTGTCCTGTGCGGGAACAAGTCTCAATACAGCAGGCATGTCCAAAGTCAGGCCCAGGGGCCAAATGCGGCCCATTTTCAAACTTCAAGAGACCCACAGCCTCTTCTCCCCACCGGCTCAGACTGTCGTGCATCCCCACCAGCTGGCCCTTCCCCATACTGGATGGAGACGCCACCTTGCAGTTTTACGGTTTTGCCTGCCTTCCCTGCCTCTGTCTGTTCCCCCCAGCTACCTGCCAGCCTACCTGCCCCCAGCTCCGTTGATGCAGCGCTCTCCCCGCATGCCCTAGAGGCTTATGCAAAGTCCAGCCTGGGGACCAAATGCAGCTGAATGGTCGGCCCCTGCAAATTTTCATCTCACAAAATCTGGCCCCCCATGCAAAACATTTGGACACCCCTGCAATAGAGCTTCTCTTTGGATAAGAGAAGTGGCAACAGACATCATTACTGAGGAAACATATATATAGGGCACCCATATAAGGCTTTTGTTTCCCTTCCAAAATTAGATCAGCTTCTATATGTTAATGTCATCATTATATCACTGGGAACAAATGGACTCTATTTGTGATAGTTCTTTCCTTCCTGATCATGCACAACATAAACCAATGACTTGTCCATCATGTACAGATGGGGAGGGAACCAGAGTCACCATCATCTCTACTGAAAAGCTGTTCTCAAGCTCTTCTCTTCATCAACCGTCTTCTGGCTACAGCCATTACATCAGAAAACAGAATAGGGAAGAGGCAACAAGAGAAGAAGGTTCAATGATTCAAAACTAGGAACTCATTCATAAATTCATCCTCATGCACTGTAGAATGATGTTTTAATCCCATGGGGTCAGCTTCAGTACCTACAGAGCTAACATAATACTTGTAGGGAACACATACTATCATATTGTAAACTATTATGCTGAAAACAGTTCCTTCAAATTTCAGCCTGTTGTTATGTGTACTTATTTCCATCTGAAGGAACAATAATTGTTTTAAGAAATTAATAGAGATGGGCACGAACTGAAAAAATGGCAATTCATTTTGGTTTGGTTTGTTTAAAGGTTCAGTTTGTTTCATTTCATTTTTAATGATTTTTTTTATTTTAAAATATTCGTTTTGTTGATTCGTTTTGATATGTTATTCATTTTTTTCTTCTCAAGTGCCAACTGCATGGTTCCTGGGACCGGGTCGGCGCTCCTTTTTATTTTATATTATTTATTTTTATTTTATTTTATTTTATTTTATTACTGCCAACCACATGACCCGTGCTGCAGCTATAGTGCGGACTGGTCACCTTTTTTTTTAAAAGCACCGATTGTGCGGTCCCTAGGGCCAGGTTGGCACTGGTTTTATTTATTTATTTATTTATTTATTTATTTATTTATTTATTTATTATCTTTTTCACTGCCGACCACGAGCCGTCAGCTTTTTAAAAAACGTTCACCAGCCATGCGCCAGATCGGGTTTTGGGGGGTGGGGGTGGGGGGCGGTTCTGCAACCCACGGGCCAGGACCAGTGTGCTAAATCATTTATTTTATTTTATTTTATTTTATTTTATTTTATTTTATTTTATTTTATTGTTGTTGTTTTTACTGCACACCACGGCCGCCTACCAGCTGTAGCGCAGCCGGTCACCTTTTCTTTTCTTTTCTGGATGCCTCCTCCCTGCAGCTAGAAGGTCCCATGGACCAGGAAGGACCGTCTAGGAGCAGCAGAACCAGGTAGGAGACACCGCCGGAAACGAACCAAACAGAACCGGAATGGAAATTTCCCTTTCATTTCGTTTCGCTTCTCTTAGAGGGAGCAGTTCGTTATTTGTTTTGTTATGTAATGAAACAAATAACAAATAATGAAACGAACCAAAAGTTCATTTCAATCCCATCTCTAAAAATTAACTTTTAAAAAATGTGGCTGGGGGGAGCAGTTTTTATATTTTGGTCACAGAACATCAGGGATAGTGGCAAGTTGTGGGATTCAAGTCCCAAATTCAGGTGCAAGCCTTTGGCACCAAGTCACGAGTCCTAAGCCCCATGTCTGAGTCCCTATTAGGAATAAGTTCTCCTCCCCCTGGGAAAAAAGGAAGAGGTGGGTGGGTTGAATCATTGAATTCCCTGAAGTTCAAAAATAACCACCACTAGTAAAATCATCACAAAGGAGATGATTGCTCACATCTTAACACCATAGAATGACTTATTCTCCAGTGTTTAAGGTCAGTACATGCATTTATGTCTCCTCTCTCATCCTTTTCTCAAGCTTTTCTTATGAAATGATTTGTTATATTTAACCATAATATGCACTGCTCAATTTTCTGCGCCTCCTCTATAAGACTTAGTTGTGACAAAGCCTTAGGAAAGCTCCTGTCCATCCTGGTATTATACCTTGTATATGCCAATCCAACTAAAGGTGAAAGGGAAGGCATTCTATGGTAAGAAGCTTCCTTTAGCAATAAGGTTGTTATGACCCATTGTGTGACAAAATAGCAGCAAGCTAAACAGGCCCCTGAGGATGAAAAGTCTTTACTTTTGGCAGTGACAGTCAGTACTTTCAAAACTGTCATGTAAATCAATACTAGAGTTCCCAATGGACAGCATACCTTGCTCGCCCCTCTGTGGATAAGAGAGCTTACCACACTACTGTAAGCTCATCAATTAGGCCTTAGACCAAGAGGCAGCCTCTGCCTAATGGTCCATAACCTCATGAAGGCCGGACAGGGTAATGTCCCTCAACTGGATGAAACCACCTGAAACCACCTGCAGCTTATTTCTGACCTAAGACTGAGGGCACAGGACCTCCGTCAGTGATACAATAAATCAGACTAAGACATCTTCTCTGGTTTTACTGGATCAGTTTCGATCTGTAATGCCTAGAGATGGGCACGAAACGAGCGATTTTTTGTTTTTGTTTTCGTTTTTTCATTTTGTTACGCAACCAAAATGAAACGAATCTTTTTAAAACAAAACTAAAATGAAAACGAAATGACCCAATTTGCCGTGTTTTTCGTTTTCGTTGCAGCAGATGCATTGAACTAAAAAGAATGCTAACGAAACAGCAATTTTTTGTTTTCGTTTTCGTTTTTTCATTTCATTACCTAACGAAATGAAAACAATTTTTTTTGCAAAAAAGTCACAAAAACAAAAACGAACCAAAACGGACCCCTAAACGACCAAACGACAAACGAAACACCATTTTTTTGAGTCGTGCCCATCTCTACTAATGATACAGAGAAGGCCGCTACCTCTTGGTTGGACCCTTGTAGCTCCTGGCTTTTGAAATGTGCCAAGGAAGCAATGGTTGAAATGGCCACTCGGATAGTAAATCCATCTCTAATTATTTCTTTTCGAGGAATAATTCTTTAAAACTCTATCTTACAAAGGATTTAAATAGCTATAGAGTTATTAACATGTTATTGTTGGGTAAACTATTTGAGAGGGTTTAGGGGGATCAGCTTTATATATTACTGGAAGATATTGACATTTTGGATCTCAATGCATTTGGGATTCAGGCTATGAGTTGAGAGAGTTCTCATTGCGCTGTTAAGTGAGCTCAAACAATGGGGCATAACTTTCTTTGCTTTCCTGGACCTCTCAGTGGCCTTCTGTACCACTGGCCACATTAAACCTCTGGATAGGCTATCATGTTTACAGATTAGGGGTCTAGTGTTATGCCAGATCTTATCCTTTTTTGAAGACAGGATGGTGCAGCTTGGGAAGGCTGTTTTGGCTCCATGGATTTTACATTGTGGAGTCCCACAGGGGTCAGTAATCTCCTCCATGTTCTTGACAGCATGGAACACAGAACACAAAGACGATTTCTATAGGTAGCATTGGTTAGATATGGGATCTAACATCCATATTATTATTCCAGTTTTAGAGATACACACCTCTACATTCAAAACATAAAGTGACAATGCGGTACCACTTCTCAACCACCACCACCCTTTTTTACTTAAAGCCTGATCAATGTTATAATATAACTAAGTATGCCTATGCATGAGACTCTAGTATTAGAAATTTACATGCTACATATTTTCTAGATATATGGCCATAAAAACAAAATACGAAAAGAGAAATCATTTTTGCTTCTCTTTTCCTCCCAAATCAAATTATATTTTTAAGGTAATGACAAATATTGATGTGGGGGAATATTATAAAATAAAAATGTTGTGTGCTGTAGATGAATGAAGACATCCTTTAACTCATTTGAATTTCCGTGTATATGCACTCAGATTGTTTCCAAAACAAAATACATCCAGCAAGAAGACAAAGTAATAAATCCTGATGTTATAAATGTGTGTGAGATTTTTTTTTGCAAAAACAAACCCTTAAGATTAATCTCATACCTTTCAAAAGTGATAAGATATTGAAGAGCTTTGCAGGTGAAAGACAAGACTTAGGAAGTAAAAGAGAAATTTTAATATTTCTCAGTGATTAAGCTTTGTAAATCCATACACATAGCTGGGGGTGACAGTGGTGGACCCAGTACCATCCTTCTTTCTTTGCCCTACTTTATTCCTTATACTGTGTTCTCCTTTTAGGTTGCTGGCACACATGCAGTCCATGTAAGATCTCCCATCTTATTCTGGGTGAAATTAGACTGAATTGCAGACAATGCTACTGTTCTATCTCTAGGGTACCATTCAGTTTGCAAGAGGTAGTAAAAATTAAGGTAGCATTATTGTTCACTAGGACACACGTATATCTATGTGAAGGAGGAAATCATGGAAACTGTGAAGGAAAAAAGGTGGACAAGATTTGGATTATAAAAATGAAGCACAAAAAGTTATTTTCTTGTCTTTTCTGTCCAGAATACAACAGAAGATGGTCTGTTATAGGAAGTGGCACCATGCACCTTCATTCACACCTGTGTTCCCTAAAATCAATTTCGAAGGTACCCCAAAGTAAGCAATTTTTGAGTGCATATTTTTTAAAACACAATTTTGGTTGCAGTTTTTTAAAAATAATTTTTGAGTTCATGTTTTTTTAAAAATATGTGCTCAAAAATTATTTAAAAATGCAATCAAAATTTACTTACCTTGGGGCTCCAGAGTAGCAGGGGTACCTTCCTGAAGTGATAATAGGGAAGGTCCTAAAATCTGGAAATATTTGGGGGTAAGGGAACTTAGTTATGAAGCCCTAAATGAGCTGGGAGAAAGTGTGCTGGGAGCGTGGAAGCAAATCAGGGAGTTTACTCTGTGGTATTAATTCCCTAATTGCCTCCAAGCTCCTAACACACATTATTTTACTACCCCCAGCTCCTTTAGAGCATCATAACTAAGTCCCCTTATCCCCAAATGGTATTGCAGAAACAACAACCTTGGTTTGCCCTAATCCTTATCATATGCACATATACACCTTTTAAAATACGCTTGTCAATGGAATGGTTATAACGGGTGGATGTGGAATGAAGTTTCACAAAATGGCCTCACATAGTAGAAGTACAAAACCTTAGTGATGAGAAGATATCTCATCAATACCCTGTCCACAATGGAACAGTCTCTCAAGATTTCATCACAAGACTGTGGCCCAAATCGTGTTGCGCACGGTTCGTTGTGCAATTTGAGGGGACATTGGTTATAGCTGATGACATCGTCTGAGGATGTTGGCATGGACTATAACCAAAATTCCCTATAATTTCCCACCAGCACTGAGTAGAAGCCCTACCCCATGTTTGTAATGGTCTGGCCAAGCCTGGAACCAAATGAATGGCAAAACTAACTGCAGGCGTGCAGCACCAATACAGCGCTGTGCAGCCATACTTCCACACAACTTAGAGGGAACAATGGCCATAACTATGCCAATGCTGTTTTAGGAGAATTGAATCATTTCTATTCCCTAACCCAGTGTAGGGAAGCACTAGAGCAAAGGTTGCTTTCTGGAAATAAAAAAAGTAGGGTTGTCTGCTAAAAGACCAACAGACTGCCTGCTGAAAGATGAACAAAGGGAATCGATTGCAATTATCTGAACCAGCAGAGCCTTGTGACAATGCCTTGAGGCTCACCTTTATTGACATCAGGATTACACAATGCGTTTACCAGCGAAGTAGATAGGATAGTGGTTACATAATCATTACCTAGGACTGGTCCAAGTGGCCCCCTTGATCCCTATACTCCTAAGCAGAAAGGTAGAAGAGTGGCCAGCCCCTCCTTTATGGTCAAGACTGTACCTACTCCAGGAGTGCATTCTCTCACTGAAACAGGAGGTCACAGTGACCCCAAGCCTTTAGGTGGTGGTGGTTTCCCACAACCCAGGTTTCGATATGCTGTTTGAATCCCTCTAGCTGTGCAGCAGAAGAGCAGGGATTGACAGAGCAGAATTAGCTTCAAGTTCCCCTGAAGAGTCCACGCCCTTTTTCTCAGTAACTGGGACTTACAGTCTCAATAACTCTCAACGGAATATGCTTTTAACAGAATAAACCCAAAAGACAAAGGAGAGAGGGAAAAAGAGAGAGCAGAGAGATGGAGTTGTCTTTGAATTAGAGGCAGGAAAGGAACTATTGGTCAGTGCTATTACAAAACTAGACCAGGTGATACTTTTGGCTACTAGTAATATAACAAAGAAGTTGCTAATATTTTGAGAGCAATATACTCTTTATGAGAGTTGTATTAACTAGGGATGTTTTGTTTCATTTCTTTTCCTCCTCCCTCACACATTTTATTCCATTTCATTTCATATGATTTTTTTAAAAAAATTGTATGAAACGAACCACTAATGAAACAGTTCGTGGGGAGGAGCTGGAAAGTGGTGGAGGGAAAAAAAGTTTTTTTTTAAAGCTCTGGGCTCCTTTTAAAAACATTTTTTTCATCCCCCAAGCCCCACCTGCCAGCTGATGGGCTGTGGGGTGGGGGGGGGAAGGTTTTCCCCCCAAGTGGCTTACAGATGGAACAAAATGGTTCAGAAAAACACCATTTCGTTTCATCTGTAACGAAATGGTGTTTCCTCATGTCATTCTATGTCGTTTAATTTTGTTACATAATGACACAAGGACACAGCATTTCATTTTTCATTTTGTGCCCATCGCTAGTACCAACATTTCAAGCATGGAAAAAGATTAAATTGCCATGAGTAAGTTTTTAGATGTAAAGTTCTTAGTTGAGGCCCAGAGCAGAGATGTTGAGAAGCTGCATCGGAAGTTATGGGTTGTCTAATGACAAGAAAAAAAAAGGACTGGTTCATAGATCAAACCCTGATGTTTTAAATTCCACACAACACCACATATTATAGTTTTGCCATTTAATTTGGACAATTTATGCAATTTGCACAAACTTTCCCCTAAAAATCCAGACACTGTTGTTAAAACCAGGAATCTTGGGGGTCTCTGAGGTTTTCTCTGACAATGATCCAAGCATAGATTCATGTCAAATCCTCCACTTCTTTGCTACAAGATGAACATCTGCATCATGGAATGCTTTTGTCCAGTCAGTCTGCTTACATTTCTATGCTGTCATTTTAGGGCACTTGGGACCCTGTCTGATTTGGTTTTCTTGTAAGAGTCTCTAAGTTGTGCAATTTTTATCCTTCTAAAAGGCAAGATATAAATCCAGTTAATTAATGAGTAGGGAGGATGATGTAGAGAAATGTATCTCTGAAGTCTTGACCTGTAAGATTTTTAACTCCTCCTGACCTTGCATTGGCTAAAGGCTGCCTGCAATGTTAAAAGCAGAAGAAACAAGCTACAGAATAGTAAGAATGATAATAAAAAACTGGCATGGCAGGGGGCAGTAAAAGAAAATTGTCAGAGCAGCTAAAATGAAAAATGGTCACATATATGTGTAATAAATAAATAAATTTACAGCTCTTACAGCCTGGGTCTAATTCCAAACCTGCCAGCCCTCTACTGACAAATTTTGGGAAATCCAACAAGGTTCTGCACTTTGGGTTCAAAACAATTTGACTGGGGACAGTGAAACTGATTTTAGAAAGTAAAATATGCCAGGTACACAGAGAGAGAGAGAGAGAGAGAGAGAGAGAGAGAGAGAGAGAGAGATTGCTGACGGAATTCAGCCATGCAAAGGAGCACCCTTTAGGATCCCAGTTTCAGGTCTTTATTCCTGGGAAGTTTGCCAACCCCTAATCTAAGGCTTGCTTCACTGAGAAACGCATAGCACACATTGATTATTCATGGGGGAGAAATCCTTTGAGTTTGTTGTCATTCCTACTGATCCACAAATGTTTTATCATTTCTTTTGTTTAGGTACGCACCCCTGGCTAAAAAAATAATGGTAAATAAAAAGATATAAATAAGAAACAGGAAATGTCTGACATTGGATCTGATGTTCCCCTGAGAAAACAAGGAAGCTTCAAAAGCAGCACTGGACTCTCCTGAGACAGTAAGTAAATACCATTAGCGTTCCCAATTATATTATGCATATTTAAAAGCTTGCTGGTATTCCCAAGAGGGAGAAGGAGCTATTGACTATGGAGTTGCATTCTGTCAACTATGTGTGTCTGAGAGAGAGACTATTGTAAAAACCTATTATTTGCCTAAAATATACAGCATAAAATCAATTTATTTATTTATTTATTTATTTATTTATTTATTTATTTTAATACTTATATACCACCCATCTTCCGAAGGAACTCCGTGTGGTTTAGAACAGAAATGAAAACAATAAAACAATAACATTAACAACAATAACAATAGTAGTAAACTAAAAAAAATCATAATAAAGTACCAAAAAAGTCTTTGGTGTGATGGTGGGACAAAGAGAAGGAAAAAAATAAAATTAATTGTTGCCAAATGCCTCACAAAAAAGCCAGTTCTTTAGAGCTTTTTGAAGGCTGGCAGGGACTGTGCAAAGCGCAACTCACTCGGGAGATGGTTCCATAACAGGGCCAGCCACAGAGAAAGCTCAGTTACGTGTCATGGTTTTCCGGGTCTCTCTGGGTGTGGCCACCCAAAGTGAGAGTGTCCACGACATTCTGGTAGGTCGGGGCCTCAGTTGATCTTTGAGAAATTTGCTCTGCCAGGTATTCAGGTCCCAGGCTGTGGGGGGTTTTATAAGTTAAAACCAGGACCTTGAATCTTATTCGGGATGCAGCGGCTAGCCAATGCAAGCGGGCCAGCACTGGGGTGATGTGGTTGTATCGACACACACCCGCCACCAGTCTGGCCCCCAGCAATTCATCAAGTTGGCCAGATAGCTCAGAGGTTTAGGTATCTGGCAGCGAAGCCAGAGTTGGGAGTTCATTTTCCCATTGTGCGTCTTGTGAGACGAGCCAGCTTGTGTGGCCTTGGGGAAGCTACATAGTTCCAGGGAATCCCCAGCAGAATGGAATGGTGAAGCACTTTTCAAAATACTCTTAACCTTAGAAAACCCAGGGTTGCCATAAGTCAGAATCACCTTGATAGCACATGACAGTTGCAGTGCTTCCGTTTTATCCATCGAAAACTTCTTGCCCCGCAAATCTATGCATGTATTTTTCAGACCCAAACGCCATTGAGTTCCATGGGATTTATTCCAAAGGAAAGCTTGGAAGTAACTAGTTGTCAATAAAAGATACTTAGAGTTCACCCCCTTTTCTGCTAAAAAGGGAAGAACAACATTCCATTACAACTGTTAACTAGAGAGGTGCATGGACGATTGGCCACACAGGTGTCTGGTGTTTCCCAGCCTTGCCTCCTCTGGCAGGTACCCCACACTAAGGTAGTGTCTGAAAGAGACAGGCCAGGGAGGCCAGGGTATTACCTCTGAGTGGGTGCCCACTGAAGGTGGTTGGGCTGGGATGCCCCAAACATCTGTTTTGGCATCATTGAAATGGCGTGAATCACTGGTTTGGTGGTTCATGCCTGTCTCTAATTGTAACTCAGTCAGGGAAAATTCCACTCTTCTTGTACAATTGTAAGCTTTCAGTTACTTATATAGTTATGTCCTTATTAAATAATGGAGCACTGAAGAGCTAGATGGGCAATATAAAAATCCAATAAGCCAACCAACAAACCAACAAACTGACAAACAAAAATGATTCAAGAATTGATTCATGATTTTTCGGTTGCAGTGAATTGACAATAATACACACAGGTAGGAATATACAGGGGTTTGCTCTGTAATCCACCAGCTTGTTATATTGTGTGTATGCATGTTAAGAATAACCAAACCGTAATAAGTCTAGCTACTTTTCCAAAACAGAATAGAGTCACTTCAACATTTCTAGGTGGGTGTTAAGGAGAGCTACTATTGCTGCTGAGCAAGTCTACTATTGCAAGTCTACTTTAGTTACTGCATAAATTTTCGATTCATACAATTTTCCTTCTGATTCTGATTTTTGAGCATTTAAAAAAGGAATAGTGTGTATCACACCATAAGCCCTGACACCATATGCCAGGCAAAAAGGCTAAGAGGAGGATTTTTATGCCACTTGCCATTCAAAAGAAAAAAGGAAAGAAAGAAAGAAAGAAAGAAAGAAAGAAAGAAAGAAAGAAAGAAAGAAAGAAAGAAAGAAAGAAAGAAAGAAAGAAAGAAAGAAAGAAAGAAAGTCAAAGCAGCTATGGTTAAAAAAGAGCAGGCACTATAGAATTAATGGTTATGAATAATAATATCATAGGGAGTCTTTAAAACTGTCATTGTTGCATGCTCTTGGGTTATTTTTGAGTTATGCTGATGTTATGAATAAAGGAACTTCAGAAGCTCCGGTCAATAACAGCTTTAGATCTTGGAAACACAAGGTAGTGACTTCTTTAATAAGTCAGTCCATCCCACGTTAGATCTCCCTCTTTTTCTGCTGTCCCCTTTACTTTGCATTATTATTTTTTCCAGAGAGTTTGCTATTCTCATAATGAGTTCAAAGTCTCAGTTTAGTCGTTTTAGCTCTTCGTGAGAGTTTAGGCTTTATTTGCTGTGCCATCCTCCAAAGGAAAGACTCCCCTTCCCTTTGCAGGATGACAAGTGGCCACCCCGTCTACACAATGTGTCCTCCCCCAAATGGTGTTTTTGGTCTGTTCATCACGGTATAAAATTTAGAGAACTACATGATTTTACTAAGCAACACTTACATTAATATGACAAGACTCATAAAACATTCTGCATGATTAAGTGCGAACAAAGCACAGCTAAGGAGAGGTTAAATTTGGTTATTTCTTGAATTCTCCCTGGCAACTAATTTTCCAAGGATACATTTTGAATGCATACCATGGTACAGATAACTGATTTCTAGTGGCACTGTATATCTTTCCTCTGTCTGATTAGCTACTACCCTTATTTATAGCTTTCAGCCTGTGATAGAAACATAGGGAGGGAGCCATGAATCTCTTTGCCTTGGTAGACAGGGCAGCTAATACATTACTAAGCCTCTGCCATTCTTGTTCAGCTTACCTGTAAACCAATAGTGTCAGTGCTGAATTATTTTTGATATTGAGTCTATTGATGAACTGCAAAGGTTAAAATTAAAGTGTGATTTATGCTGCAATCAGTGGCATGGTGGTAGAGCACCAAGTGAAGTGTGCAAAATTATAACGATAAATACACATCCGGCTGTCCTTTATAAGCACTGCCATACAGCTCTATTTCCCCGTACACACCTTTTCTCGTGCCCCCCCGCCCACCTGCTTCCATTCTCCTTGAAAAAGAGGAATGTGTGATGAAAGATGCCAACGGTGTGATGGTAAAGATAAAGATCATATTCATAACGTCTTTGGCACTAAACCCTTGATGAATAGGATTAAAAAAACAAACAAGCAGGCAAGAGCTATATTGTTTTAAACTCACTCTGAATCTTGATAGTGAAATGAAGCTATCAAATTGATACTTGGTGTCTCATCAACAAAAGCTACAAGTTACACTGTTCTTTACACAAACCAACAGGAAGAGTATATGTCACTGTGCGCTCAAATCAGAACTGACTGGCAGGGATTCATGAGATCTGAGATATTTAAAGAGTAATAACAGAGAGGGATTTGAACTCCGGTAACCTGAGCCCGAATTCATCACTCTTTTCATGCCACTGCATTGGAATCCTTCATTACATCACTAAAAAAAAAAAATCTCAAATGCAGTGGTACCTTGTATAAAGGAATTAATCCGTCCCAAATGAAATTATGTTAAGCAAATTTTCCTTTATACAAATTCCCAAAGGAATGCATTGGAAATGGAGTGATCCCATTTTTACGTTGTACGGATTCTCCCCATAGGCAATTATGTTAAGATATTTCCCCTATCTCCGGAATTTTTATGTTGTACAAATTTTATGTTATACAAGCTGTTTTGTTATACAAGGGTCCACTGTATAAGTTATCTGCTTCTGCCTTCATCAGGCTATCCACCACAGAACTGAGGGTGGTGAAATGTGTGCTGCAGATTCAGGTCAATGGAATGAGTTTCAGCTTTCATTGTGAAAGGAGTTAAATGGCAGTACTGCAGTGAGGACTCTGGTCATGACTTGAGTTCATTCTTGACAGACTCAGGTGGCTGACTTCAGATTGACTCACCCTTCCATCTTTCCAAGATTGGTAAATTGAGGGTTCATGGGAGAAGGGGGCAAAATCTAGCCTGCATAACTGAATTGTGAACTATTCAGAGAGTACAGTAGACCCTCGTATAACGGAGGGTTTGTACAACGAAAAACTTGTACAACGAAAAAAAATCCGCCCCCTCCCCCCCCCCACGGCCACCTCCGTCCATCACCTGCGGCCACCCGGGAAGAGGACGGGGGGCGGTCGATGCCTGCGGCTGGCGGGAGCAGCAAGGCAGCGGCGGCGGCGGCTCCCGGGTCGGCCCCGCGAGGCCGGAGACAGTGCCCGCGGCCGGCGAGGGGAGCAAGGCGGCGGCGGCTCCCGGGTCGGCCCTGCAAGGCCGGAGACGGTGCCCGCGGCCGGCGGGGGGAGCAAGGCGGCGGCGGCGGCTCCCGGGTCGGCCCCGCAAGGCCGGAGACGGTGCCCGCGGCCGGCGGGAGCAGCAAGGCTGCTGCTGCGGCGGCGGCTCCCGGATTGGCCTCGCGAGGCCGGAGACGGTGCCCGCGGCTGGCGGGAGCAGCAAGGCGGCGGTGGCGGTGTCTCCCGGGTCGGCCCCGCGAGGCCGGAGACGGTGCCCACGGCCAGCGGAAGCAGCAAGGCAGCGGCGGCGGCTCCCGGGTCGGCCCCGCGGTCTCCTTCGCGGGACCACCGTTGCCTGGCCGCCGGGGGAAAGAGGGAAGGAGGGAGGGGAGAGGAGGGGGCGCCCAGGACAAGCGGCGCACCCCACTCCCTTCCCCCACCCCCGCGGCCACCTTCCCCCGACCACCTCTGGCCGCCGGGGGAAAGAGGGAAGGAGGGAGGGGAGAGGAGGGGGCACCCAGGACAAGCGGCGCACCCCACTCCCTTCCCCCACCCCCGCGGCCACCTTCCCCCGACCACCTCTGGCCGCCGGGGGAAAGAGGGAAGGAGGGAGTGGAGAGGAGGGGGCGCCCAGGACAAGCGGCGCATCCCACTCCCTTCCCCCACCCCCGCGGCCACCTTCCCCCAACCACCTCTGGCCGCCGGGGGAAAGAGGGAAGGAGGGAGGGGAGAGGAGGGGGCGCCCAGGACAAGCGGCGCACCCCACTCCCTTCCCCCACCCCCGCGGCCACCTTCCCCCAACCACCTCTGGCTGCCGGGGGAAAGAGGGAAGGAGGGAGGGGAGAGGAGGGGCGGCAGACACGGAGGGGGGTGACCATGCATTGAAACGGATTACATCCGCTTTCAATGCATTCCTATGGGAAATTAGAATTTGTACAACGAAAAATTTGTATAACGTAATTTAATTTGGAACCAATTAATTACATTATACAAGGTATCACTGTACTTTAAGCACTTTAGTCAATCACGTTGGCTTTGACCAGCTTTAGCTACAATGTTATTTTAGAGCTACAAGATAACCATATGACTAAAATGACATTATAGCTAATGAAAGAGATGAGGTTTAGGGAAAGCTAAATCAGTAAAACTTATTCTCGAACGCTTTCACAGCCTGGATCCAATAGTTGTTGTGAGTTTTTCAGACTGTTTGGCCTTGCTCTGGAAGTTTTTCTTCCTGACATTTCACCAGACTCTGTGGCTGGCATCTTCAGAGGGCAAGGAGCTCAGGGAACTAGGAGTTCTCTCTGTGCTCTGGGTTAGTTGTTCTTTCTCTTGCATTTATTTATTTTTTGCTTTTTTTACTAAGGTGCTGGATATGAAGAAATTAGTGAATTCTATAAAAAATTTCAAAAAGAAAAAAGCTAGGAAAAACTGAACTTTTGTTGAATTCCTTTGGGGCAGTGGTGGTGAACCTTTGACACTCCAGATATTTTGGACCACAACTCCCAGAATTCCAAGCCTGCATTGCCAATGACAAAGGGCTGTTGGAGTTTATTTTATTTTATTTTATTTTAGAGTGTTTTTATCCCACCTTTCTCCTTGGAAAAAGGATTCAAGGCACCTTACACAGTGAGTTCAGTACAATTATGACATGTTGAAGTATTGAGAACAGGGAATTGAGGGACATCTTACAGCATTAATAGACAACATTAATAGACAAAAGTTATAGTCCAAAACATCTGGACTATTAAGGATATAGCCACGGGTGAATGTTTTAAAATTCTATTGCTTCATCGAATAATTGGCCATTGTGTTGACAGTGCTGAACAAAACATATTAAAGATCAACAAGAAGTCTGGACTATTGATAGATACATGTTTTATACAGCAATAAAATGACAGTGGAGGTGTGTAGTGCTAAGAAGCATTTGAAAATGCCTGAGCTCTCAGTGCAGGCAGAATTATGACACATACGAATCACTAAATAACAATGAAAAATTTGCCAGTGAGATATAATGGGAACCAAGACAAAAGCATCTCTGATTTTTTCCTGAAGTGCTATCAGGATGATCTGTTCCCCTTAAAAAGCTAACTCCCCAGTCCAGGGACCTCACTAGTCTCCTTGTGACTTACTGTGCTTAATTAAAATTGGTGTTATAAAGGGACCCTTCAGAAGCTGAGTGTTCTGCCACGGCATTGCTTCCTTATTAACATCTTACTTAGCAGTGACTGAAAAGGCACTTTGGAGATCAAAGGAGTGATTTAATGCCATTCTGAATGCCAGGAATAGAGATTAGAGAATCCCACTGCTGTTATTACCTGTCCTGCACCAGAGGATGCTGCTTTGAATGGTTATGGCTTATGGATTGCAATGCAAATGTATATCCATGTACACAAAAGGGAGTCCCAGCTAGGTGGCCACTCTTGATACCATTTTCATCAGGGAAAACTTTATTTTATTTTATTTTATTTATTCATTCATTTGTTTATTGCTGGATGGCCACAATCACTAATAACTAGGTTCATATTCTGTTTGGTTCTGACCAAAATATTTATACATCAGACTATGCATTACAGAGAACACATAATTCTGCTTCTTTAAGTGTCATGTCCTCATACAACATTGGCAATTAGTAGCATAATCTGGTTTTTTATCTAAAGCTATTCTAAATAGAGAAGCTGTGCCCAATTTGAACCATTGACTTACATTCGTAAGCCAGAATGTTCTTTTATGATCTGAGCCATACTTCCCATCTATTTACCCTGAAGGATAACCTGCAGCAGATGATAGTTGTTATTGGGCATTATGTGAGTGAAATATTGTAATTTTCTTCTCTTTATAGTACAGGTCCCAACAGATTTCAAACTGTTGCTAGATTTTGTATTGCTACAGTCGTTGTATGTAGGGTCATGATTGGCAGTAATTCTAGATCTGGATGGTCATATGGAGTGTGGTTTCCACTTAGGGGACTGATGTTGACTTGATCTTTGGTGTAATGTTTCATCTATCTTCCTGATACTGACTATTTACATAACAGTCTTGTTTGTGGTTTGTGTCTTTTATCAAAAGTTTTATAATGTTTTTACAATGTTTATTATGGTAATTTGATTTACCTAAAACAGCAGCTTCTTTGATTTGGTTAACAACTGTAAATAAAGATTATTATTCTCTTTATGGTCCTGAGGATTTCTAATTTTTTATTCATGTGCTGTAATACAGCCATATTAGTGACTCTGGCTGTCCTAGATTTCTTCAGAATTTGTCTGTACATCCACATTTCACATGCTTCCAGCTTCCTGCCTAATGCATCTATAAGAGTGCAAATTTCAACACCACACAGAAGTATACTAAATACATAGGATCAAAGTATTTGGGTACAAAGTGTGATAGGTAGTCTCCACATTTTCTGGAATGAATTTATAGCTTGTTCAAACCTACACATCATTGGAATGAGAAATGTTCTAAGTGTTGAAAAAATACAATTTCACGTCAGAACAATTAGCTTATCTAGCCAAGCCTTCTCAAACCTCCCACAGTTTATATATTTGCTAGCTTTGCATCGTAATTGTTGATTCAAACATAAACTAGGGATGTCAATCAGACTCTATCAATTCTTAGAGAAAAACTGAGGGAAAAAATCTTTATTTTCTGCTCAATGTGTGATATCACTGTTCAAATGTATTCCCTTGCCCTCCTGAGGAATTTTGTGAGATATGTCAAAAAAATATATCAGTATTATTCCCCCACCTCACCCCAACCAGGAAAACATGCCACACTGGACAGTATTGCCACAAGTACAAAACAGCACTTTTCTATGCAGAGTTCACTGGAGTAAGTTAAGGGTTGGCCGTTTCTCACAGAAAAGAACATCTAACAAGCAAACAGACAAAAGGGGGAAATGAGATCTCTAACATAAACACAAATGGAATCCCTAACATAAAAAACAGGCTTTGTCTTCAATTTGTTAGACATGAAGATCTGCTGGAATTGTGTCTCTAGATCAAGCAGATGATTCTGGCTTCCAATAGGTCTTCTGCACTTATTTGTTCATATTTCACCATTCCTCCAATAAGATGAGGACATTGTACATGGGTCCTTTCCCCTCATTGTATTGTTGGACTATCCCTATGAGGTTAGTTATGTCGAGTAAGTGTATCTGCCTCAAAGTCAATCTTTTGGGTTTTGCATTTCATTGTGCACTAGAACATGATATGATCCTACTCCAGCATTAAGCTTTAAAACATAGCCAATCTCTGGTGGCAAAAACATGGCCAAATTTGTATTGCAGGTCATTCACATCTCCTGCAACACTGATGAAATTCCAAGGAAAATGGCATAGCTTTAAATCAACAACATAAATCAATAATAAACAAATATTCTACAGCATCGTGTCCCTTGCTTTCCTACAACATAATTAGTACTACTGCTTTTAAAATCTATATCTTTTTAAACAGCCAGCACCTATAATGATTTTTGGTCTTGAACAGAGATTCTAAGTACAGTAATACCTTGGTTTACGAGCATAATCCATTCCAGAAACATGCTTGTAAACCAAAGCAAATTTCCCCATACGAAATAACAAAAATGCAGATTATTCATTCTGGGACCCCATACACCACAGATTCTACACACAAAATGCCAAAACTCACAAAAGAAGTTGGCTACCATGGTTTAGGTACCCTGTCTGTGGAGCTGGGACTAACAGCTGGAGTTTATTCCATGTTTTTAATGTGACATTAATAACATGTTATTTGTAGCCATGTATTTCTAGCTGTCCATGACTAGAAATGGACTGAAAAATAAGAAAAGATATTGAAAACAAATTAAAGAAAAACAAAACAACCCCTAGTCTGTACTCACCTTTGAAAACATTTCTGGCTAGTGCAAGGGAGGCTTTCCTTCCTCTCTCCTCTCTCTGCCTTGGAGGGTTGCTGACAGGAAATGCTCCAGATAATCACCCTTAATCCATCAGGGAGCGGAGGAGAGAGCTACCGTTGCTTCACTTGTGGTCATGTGACCTCCTCCAGTGCTCGTATTGCAGGACATTGCTCGTTGATCAAGGCAATTGCTCATCTTGCAAAACACTCATAGAACAAGGTGCTCATGAACCAAGGTTTTACTGTATTATATGTACATAAGGACCCCCCCCATATCTGCTGTCTGTTACTGTGGTTTCTTTTAACCACAGCTTACTGTTGTTAGAAATGAAGGGCAGCTTTTTTGTTGTCTCTCCCCCCATCTGCCTCTTCAATAAGGATACATTACACTAATGTGGTAGAATGTAAAGTAATGAATAATGAAATAAATCTTCAAGCCAGGTGGCTGTTTTGAGGGTTTGAGCCGAGTCCTCATTTTCTCCAACAATATGGGTTGTGGGCAGCTCAAGAGCTCCTCAGTTCTTTGCTCCTTGCCTTTCATCTACTAGTTATCTGGATTTGAAAAGCAGTGTTTATTACTATCTTCAGGCATCCATGGGGAGGAGTCTTTGAACATGGACCCTTCTGAACATGGTCAGAACTCCAGTATGAGAGCTCTAAGCTGGCAACCCGACCATGTTCAGAGGGATCCTCTCAAGCTGTCATTCACTGGACCCCTTTAAAAATGGTCCAGTCAGCACCAAGGGATCCCCTGGTGATGACTGGACCATTTTTAAAAGGGTCCAGCTGATGACAGCTCAGCTGGACACCTTTAAAAATGGCTCCCAGGCACCAAATATTGTACCTCTAGGACCCAGGGGAGACATTTTGTTTTGTTTTGTTTTGTTTTGTTTCGTATGATTTTTTTAAAAAAAATAGTATGAAAAGAAACAAAATGAAATGGGGTGGGCATGAATGAAACAAAACAAAACATTATTTGTACCTTTCATGCCCACTTCTAATTCTGGGATATTCAGGGGCATTATGTAGTGAAGTAGAAAATCCACAGAAAACACAGCAGATAGTTTTATGCATCTCTGTATGTTAACAAATCTTATATGAGAATGTGATTGCAGTTGGACATGTGTTTATCATCTCAAGCGGGGGTGAGATGTGAATAGACTTGCGAATGAAGCTCATACAAAACAGGTGTAACAGGATACAAACACTTAACTCCTGTGAGTATTCTAGCTGCTATAATCTATAGCTAGAGATGGGCACGACTCATCGAAATTTTCATTTTTGTTTTCATTTTTTCGTTTCGTTTCGCAACGAAAACGGAAACGAAAAATTTTTCAGAAGCAAAATGACAACGGAAACGAAACGAAAAATTTTGCCGTGTTTTTCGTTTTCGTTACGGCAGACACATTGCATTGAAAAGAATGCTAACGAAATGAAAAAATTTCGTTTTTGTTTATGTTTTTTCGTTTCGTTTCGTACGAAAACGAAAACGAAAAATGTGCAAGAAAAACCCCGAAAAACGAAAACGAACCGAAACGGACCCCCTAAACGAAAAACGAAAAACAAAAAATTATTTTTTTGAGTCGTGCCCATCTCTATCTATAGCAGATGCATTTTCTGGACAATCTCGAACAGCAGCCCAACACAAACTATGTTACAGCAACTAAGATGGGCTTTAACATAGTCAGAACCATGGTATTAAATGTATAAATAAGGACCTGCTTGTGCAAATGTAGGCTAAGAGTACTGTTGATCAAGACAGCTCTCTCTCTACTGCAGAGTTGGGCAATTGAAGGAGATCTGGAGGCTGTACCTGTCAGTAGTTTACATACCCTTTTTTTTTCCAGGACCAGAAGTGTCTGCTTATTGTGATCCTAAAAAAGTACAGAGAAAAATGTATTTTGAATGGAACATCATACACTGAGATGCTGAGGGAAAAGTGTACAGGATTTTTTTTTCAAAAATATCATCCACTTTTGATGTTAGAGGAATTGGAGCAGTCTCAGGTCACATATCCATGCCACTCTCCTGCAATCAGTGAGTGCCATTGTTCTCACCTGTGCACTAAAGCCCGAGACAAGCAAAAAAGAAAAAAATAGCAGAAAAAGGAAGGGGAAAGTAGTCTTTTGTGGTATGAGTGCTGTTCATTGAACGATCATGCTACAGCGCTGGGAAACCAAACATAAAGCTATATGTCTTCCTTGAAACAAGGGACTTCCTGTTGATGTTCTTATTATTTTAAACATACCCACTCACCAGTAGAATTTGAATTTCATTCCTGTTGCATAACGTATCCCTGCAGAAGGATGAAGACATCATCAATGGAAGTGATTTTCAGTAATTAAAAGCTTCCCACCTTAGTGCTGCAACCTTTTTGTTCCTGTGAAATCGCTTTCATTGTGTGGAAGCCCTGGGACAAGAAGAGGGAATCTTTACTTGTTGGAAATCTCCCATCAAAATCTTTAGTGGCAGCAATTTTCACCCATTAAAAACTTTTTCGTCTCATTCTGTGGCCCCCATACATTTTGCAGGAGATTGCACGAGTCAGAAAAGTTGCAGGTCAGGATTAGGAACTGTCCCTTGTTGATGATGTCATCACCCTTCCACAGGTGCAGTTATGCCAACACAATTTCAGCTTCTATCTGGTACTTAGAGATAATCTTTCATTCACAGAAATATGTGTCTCCTTTCCTGCTATACAGGTAGATCTACTTGGGGCATTTATACATGACCCCTAAACTCCAGGGCAAATGGCTCCCAGCTCCGGAGCTTAAAAATGTTTCCCCACCAGCTCCGGAGTTTACAGGAAATTAGGTGCGACCACGCCCACTTTAGCGCGTCCCAGCACACCTTTCAAGTACCTGCTCTCTGGAGGTGAAAATTGTTTGATGTGGTGTAACGATAGTGAGTGCGGGGCTTCTGTTTGTTGTTGTTTTTTGCTCCCGACCCTTTAAGAGCTACTTTACAGAGACTAGAATGTTGCCGGCAAGAGCGAGAGGCAGAATGGAGGTGAGCGGCATGCTTTTCTTTCTCTTTTTCTCCCTCCCCTCACGCAGCCAGCAGCCAGGAAGTGCGGAGGGGTGGGGACACAGGAAGAGCAACGAACCCCTAAGATCTCTGGTCTGAATTTAAGTGGCCAGTGGATCTTAGGGGTCGTGTGAAAAGGCCCTTGGATGACCTATTCAACTCTTTGGGACTAACCTCTAGCACTTGTGCCGTGACTTATGCTGTTAGTCATTGACAGGTATCTGAACCGTTTTTAAAGAGAAACAAATGTCCTGGACCTAATGTGAGCACCCTGGCTTCTTCCTGCCTGATATATTGATGTTCTTTCAGCTCTACAGCTGATTTCCCCCACTCAATCCATAAGATCTGAACTTTCCAAAGTTAATACAAGGCCACACATCAAAAAAATTAATGCAATTAAAAATGTAGGATTGTTTTTCCCAGTGTGTTTTTTTAAATAATGACATTGATTTGCAATTCCTCATTCTATTTAAAGTTCAATATTAACACAATTGTAATACATCAGCTTTAGCCTGAAATCAATTCCAAAGGCAAAGCCACAGCCCATTATGAAGTAACAGCAATGCTAATTTTATTCTGTCAAGTGTAAATTGACTGATTTATCACACCATTATGGAACTGCACTTCTCCCTTAATCTGTTTGCAAAGGAAAGTGCAGAAAGAAAAGGAAACAGATTATGGTGTCTACCCCTTGCTGAAAATAGCAGGCAAAGCAGAAAGCCATACCACAGGATGGAAAAAAAATCAAGAAGTGTTTGCAGCAGAAGTAAGTCAAGAACAGATGCTCTTTGCTTGTGTAAGTCAACACAGCTCCATTGATTTTATAGCCTCCCTAAGGAGTTTTTTTACCTCAATTTACCCATGTTGCCATAAACAATCTGGGCCTCTGTACTTAAATAAGTTAAATCAGGCAGGCAAGATTTAGTGGCTCAAAAACCTCTGTGTTTCCCACTCATTTCTAGGCCTAGGGAAAGTGTGAGTTTTATGAAGTTTGGGTGAGATTCAGATCAGCCAAATTGGGGCTAATTCTAGGTCATTCCTTCTCAATTTAACTGAGGGATCTTTACATGCAGCAATTAGAATGATGGACCAATGAGCAGTGTCAAAAAACTCAAAAGACACTGAAATAGACATAGGATGTGCTGGTCCACATTTTACCTCACCAGAGCTGAGAAATTATAACAAATGATTAATTACATGTAACTCTACTAAAAGCAGATATCTGAGTTACAATATGACCGAAAATTAACAAGCAATACTTTCATTCCATTTGTGGTGTAAATGTTCCTTTTCCTCTACTTGTACAGTTCCAAGAGAATATTTTTTTAAACCACAGCTCAGCGGTTTCTAGCATTTTGATTATTTACTTATGTATTTAAAATATTTTAACTCTTCCTAGCTCCTTAAGAAGGACTGAAAACATCATTTAAAAATATTTAAAACTAAAAACCAGAAGTATACCAATGCGAAAAAGGGTCAAAACAAATACCATACTAAAAGATAGTAAACAAGAGAGCAACACAGAGAGAAAAGCATTAAGACACCACAATTCATTTTAAAAAGCACCCTCAGGCAGCAAGTCATAAAGGGAAAGTTTGTCTGCAAGCTTGTATGGAAGAGGAAGTTCTTCACCTGATTCTGGAAAGACAGCAAATATGGAACCAGCCTGGCTTCCTATGGGAGGAAGTTCCAAAGTCTGGGAGCAGCAACATGAGAATGGTGGGTCCAAAAGAAACTCTTCTCATGCTGATCTTAACAGGCAAGCAGGCAGGCACATAGATGTAATCCTTGACACATCTTGGAACCAAAGCCATTGAGGACTTTTAAGGTAAAGATTGAGCATTTTGAATGTTGCCATATTCAGGCCCGTGATATGGACCTAATTTGTTCACAAGACCTCAGGGGAGGGGACTACAGAATGCCACCAGTTTTTCTACTCTGACGGTAGAGTAGGTTGACTTCAGCCAAAAAGTCAGCATGCCTATCAATGGGAAGAGGCGACAGGCAACAGGACTTCATTCCCTTCCTTTCAGTAACTTAGAAAGACTGGTTTTGGTACTCAGACAAGCAGAGTCAGGCAAAAGGATTTTGGCTCTTTGACACTGACCCAACCACACTAAGAAGTTAACAAGATGAGTGTTGGGGAAGCAGACCCTAATATTCTAACTTCTGGCCATTCAAACTAGAGATGGTGCCAGTTCTTGTAGGGGCCAGGCAGGAGTACCTTGACTCCTCCAGCAGGCAGGCACTCAGAGATAACACCAGGAGGAGGCAGGGGAGGAAAGCCAGGGAACTGCTTCAGAGCGGACACCCAATCAAGGATGTTGGGCTTTGAAGCACCAAAGACCCATTTGTACCCTAAGGCACATTATGGTAACAGGCACATTAATGAACAGGTAGAATAGGTGCCTTATTAAATTTCATTTGGAATCCTAGGCAAACCTAACAGAACTTAATTAAGGCATCTTTTCTACCCATCATTTTGACCCTTAAGTTTGAGGGCCCTTTGACAAGCAGACAGCAGAACTGCAATTATAAAAATGCTGCAAGTAATATGTCTGTGCAGATTCTCGGTCATCCAGGTGAGTTTATCTGGAAGTTGAGTCATGGCAACTGGACTTCCTTTTCTTGAGAGATAAAAATGTTTCACTGCTCATCCAAACAGCTTAATCAGTCTGAAGAAAGCTAGTTGCAAGTCCTCCATCTTATAGTCCACTTTGACCTCTTGTCACTCTGGTCTGAAATAGGCTCATAAGATGAACAATGGCCTGAATAGGCTTGTTAGGTAGACAACAGTCTCAATAGCCTTAAGATGAACAATGGCGTAAGGTGCTGAAACCCATAAAGTATGGGTGATTAGCTGTGGCCTTGGTGGTGAAGGCTTTTTGATTTGTCTGGGCATTGTTGAAAGCACACCCTGATAAGTAGCAGATGGACTCTGCCTGAGGCCCCCACCTCTGTTGAGAGAGGGGTTTTCAATGCTCACATGAATGGCTTCCCTGACCCCTCTCTCAAACCACCTATCTTCTCTGTCTAATATGTGTATATCCTCATCTTTGAATGAGTGTCCTTTAATAATAATTAAATTATATAATAATAATATGTAAGCTTTTTTTTTCCTTTTATAGTTCATCAGTTGTTGCTACTGGGCTTTACCAGCTCCTAGGTGTTGGTTATTGCCACTCTCGTTCTGGCATTTCCCAGTGCAACAGTACTGTATAGTTGGCCCTGAGATAATTCACCCCCTATGCCACTTGGCTTTGAACTAAATTGAGTAGCTATTATTGCAGAACCAGTTTTATTTATTTATTTATTTATTTATTTATTTATTTATTTATTTATTTATTTACCATTGAGTAAAATGTAGTTTTATTTATTTATTTCCAGTAAAATGTAGTTTTATTCCTAAACCTAATCTAATTCTTATCCATCTTTCTGATCTTTTCAGTTCAATGGTCTCAGACTTTTTCATCCCTCCTCCTCTTTCATCTCTAACCTTTCTTCCTTTTTCTAAGCCAGTCCAAATCATTCTCAACAATAGCCCATACTTCACATTCACACTCTCTCCTCACATGTTGTTGTTGTTGTGGTGGTGGTGGTGGTGGTGGTGTGCCATTGAGTCACTTCCAACTTATTGTGACCCCAGGAATGAATGATTTCTAGAATGTCCTGCCCCCAACTGTTCTGACATTTATTTATCTATTTATCTATTTATCTATGTATTTATTTGAGAGAGGGAAATTGGCCACAAGAGAGCATGTGCATGATTCCACCCACCCACCCACATACCCAGGAAAATCATTTAACAAAAAACCTATCTGGGGAAATGGTTACAGCTCTCCAAAGCCAGCAATGAGTGTGCATGTGTCACATTTTTAACATGTCTGAATTGGAACAATGGTCTTCCAGAAAACGATGGCTTGCATCCATTGCCATCTCTTACTCATACATTCCCATGGCAACTAGTAGGATGATTGGAACTGTGCTCCCAAACCATCAAGGAGAAAAAAGTAACCCAGCCTGATTGAGGATCTAACCTGGATAGAGAACAGGCTCCCATATAAATTCCTTTTCTTAGCTTCTGTGCTCCCTCACACATTTCTGCTCTCTCTCACACACACTTCTTTCTAGTTACCAAGGCCACAGTGATATGATTACAACTAAGAAGAAAGTGTTCCTATTTATCAATGGTTATCTCTCCCTGAAATAGCAGATAAACATGTCCCTTTCTTATGCAAGGTGAAAGAGCTAGTGTATTTTTAAAAAAGCAATTACTGTGCTAATCATGTATGCTCTGCATTAAAACCAAGACAAAAAAATTAAAATATCTTGTGGACCAAGAAGCATTTCAGTGTCAATGCACAAATCAAAAGAAAAGCCGCTCCCATGATATGGCTTCAATGGGATTTAAGGAGTAGCATCATCTTCTATTTCTTTTAATCATCACAAACTGTAATAAGAAACTTCAGTTGCCAAGTGTGGTTCATTATTAGAGATGGGCACTAATCGAAAAATGGCATTTTGGTTTTTTGTTTTTCATTGAGGGGTCCCTTTCGGTTCTTTTTTTTCATGAATTTTTGAAAAAAATTCATTTGTGTTTATTCATTTTTCATTTTTTGTTTTAACCCACGTTTTGCACAATTTTTAAAGCATTTCCGTGCACGGGCATCCCCCAACGCCCCAGACCAGAGGGAAAACACTAAAAAAATGATGCTGGCAGAGACACAGTATAGACTAGGTACACAGGGAGGCTGCAAAGGCAATGGCGGGTTTTGCCCAGGGTTCAAGGCAGCCACAGAGTGACTGCACTGTGGGGCAGGGGAGGGTACTCACCGAGAGGTACGCACACACACACACAGGGAGGCTGCAGGACTGAAGCTAGAGAGAAATCTCTTCTTTCTCTCCCCTAAGAGCCAGGCTGCAGCCGGCAGGAACACAGAGACACACACCTGCCTAGCTGGCCTAAAGTGAAAATAATGAGTTGCAGAGACAGCAATTCCACCCTTACTCCCACCGGGGACTGCAAGGAGGACGGGGGCTGCCAGAGCTTTTTATGCCCTCTGTGGCTGCCAGACCTGCCCAGTCTGCAACTTAGGCATGCTATTGGTTGAAGTTGTCCAAGAATTTACATGATCCCATCACATGGCTTGCCTCCATTTTGTGGCTGGCGACATCCATTTTGTCATCCTTAAAGGGAAAAGAAAAATCGCGATGGGAGAAGACAAAAACAAACGTTTTAAGGACCCCTCCCCCGGTAGGTATTTACAGACAGTATAAATAATTATTGCTGCATTTTTATGGATGTCCAGGGCGTTTTTTAACATTTAAAACAGCTCATTTCATTTCGCGTCGCCATTAATGAAAAATGAAACATAACGAACCTTATTTTCGTGGTTCTGTTCGGTTCGTTCCAATTTCACCACAATGTTCGTTATTTATTTTGTTACATAACAAAATGAATAACGAATAACGGAAACAAAAGAAAGTTCATTTCGTGCCCATCTCTATTCATTATGTCTCCAGAACAGCACCGTCAAGAGAGTGACACCAGCAAACCTAGGAGCCCCAAAGTTAACTGAAGTGAAAACAAAGTCTTGAAGAGAAAAACAAAGTAAAACACAAAGACATGGAAGAACCCAAAACAACCCAGTGAGGACTGAGTATTCTGAGTGTGCATGGAATGGTGCCTCTTTATGTTTTAAATAAACATAATTACAGAGAGAACCACCCAGGATCTCACCCGGGGCCTCCCTCTGTCTACCCAGAGGAACTTGGATTCAGAAGGTTTAATGGGTTGGGCACATCAAGGAAAGATGTTCCAAGAGGTAGTGTGGTCTCCAAGTGTGCAGGGCTTTCTATGTAAGTGTCAGAACCTTAAACCTGATTTGGGATGCAATGGGAGACCAGTGGAGATTAGGCAGAATTGTGGTGGTGTGATTAAATTTGTTCATATCAACCACCACTCAAGCCATCACATTGTGGACCTCCTGTAGTCTCTGGGTCAACCTCAAGAGATGCCCCACATAGAGAGAGCACTGCAGTAGTTGATCAAGGAAATTGCCAATTCATGCACCATGACCGAACCTTCTCTAGGTAGAGGCAGAGTTGACTGATCAGTCTCAGCTGGTTAAAGGTAGATTTGGACATGGCTGCAATCTCAGAATCCCAAGAGATAGCCAGATGTAAAAAGAATGCCCAATTTACAAGCCTGATCCCTAAATGGGAGGGCAGTCCTATCCAGTGTAGGGGTAGCTCCTCTAAACCTGTCAGGATCAAGATCTCCATCTTGTATATGTTCAGTTTGAGTCCGTTATCCCTGGTCCATCCCAACAGAGAAGCCAGGCTACACTCAAGCATCTGGATGACACCACTTCAGGGATGGTAAAAGCATAGTGATGACACCTTACTCCACATTTCCTGATGACCTCCCCCAGCAGTTTAACATAGATATTAATCAGCATCGGGGATACTGACAATCCCTGAGGCACAATTGAGGTCCAGAGAACTTACAAGATATCTCAAGCTGAACTTTCTGGACACAGACTTCAAAGAATGACTGGAATCAGCCCAACGCTGGGCCACTGATCCCAAACTCTGAGTCTGTTCAATATCATGGTTGATGGCAACAAAAGCTGCGTAGAGATCAAGGAGAACCAGCAGGGTACATCTTCTCCCACAGGCTTCCCTTAACAGGTCATCATGCAGGATGACCAGTGCCACCTCAGTGTTATGACATGGCCTGAATCCATATTGGAATGGTCAAGGCAGTTCTTCTCCTCTGGGCATGTCTGAAGCTGCTTAGCCATTCTTTGCTGCTTCATCTTGCCCAGGAAGGGTATGTTGGCAGTTGATGAAAGTTGTTGAGGCTGTCTGTCTCCAACTGAGAGTATTTAATAATGGGTCAGACTATGGTTTCATTTACATGTGAAGAAAGGCAACCTTCCCTCAGGGAAGAGTTCACAATATACATGACCCAGTCCACCATAAACCTATTGGCAACATGTATTAGTCAAGCTGGGCAGGAAGTATAGTGGCATTTTTTGGTGCGGTTGGCTCTTTTTAAAATTCTCTTGCTATATTATTAATTTTGTGTTGTAGTTTAGCATTATGTTGCATAATTTTCTTTTTAATCCTTTGTTAATTGTTCAGAATAGTGCTTTGGCATTAATCAGGTGGTATACAAATGGTAGCAATAAATAAAATAAATAGGTATGAGATTGTCCACACTATTTCTCTAGGCAGGGAAATTACCTAAGTGGATGCAACAAATTGTTACTGATTAGAGATGGTCACCAAACGAAAAACGAAATGCTGTTTCATCATTTCATTAGCTAACAAAACAAAAAGAAATGGGGAAGCAGCATTCCGTTAGTTACAAAACGAAATGGCAGGTTTTTTTTCCCATTTAAAATGAACCAATTTGTCTCACTGTAAAACAGCTTCCCTGGGTTGTAGAGGCACCTGGTGCCTCTACGACCCAGGGGACCCATATTATAGAATAATGAATCAGTTTGTTACTGTTTCATTTTGTACATTTTTTAAAAAACTGTTTGTACAAAATGAAATGAAACAACTCACGGGAACAAAACAAGACAAATGTTTCCATTTTTTGCCCGTCCCTATTACTGAATAGCAAGTTGCTGGTTACATCATCATCATCATCATCATCATCATCATCATCATCATCATCATCATCATCATCATCATCATCATCATCTTAGAATTGAAGAGCTAGAAGGGATCCTATGGATCATTGAGGCCTGCCCCTGTCAAGAAGACATAGTGGGGAATTGAACTCTCAACTTCAGGCTCCACAACCAGATACTGAAACTAGAGATGGGCACGACTTGAAAAAAAATTTTTTCGAGTTGTCGTTAGTCGGGCCGGTTCCGTTTCGGCTCATTTCCGTTTTTCGCGAAAATTCGCAAAAATTAGTCGGTTCGTTTTTTCGTTTTTTCGTTGTCGTTAGTACTGGTTTTTTTGGGGGGGAGCGGGCTCCTGGAGGCACCTCTGTGGTGGGTGCCTCCTCTGGCCCGCTATAAAGGGAAAGTGGGCTCCTGGAGGCACCCGTGGGTGCCTCCTATCCTCCCACTAGGAAGGGGAAGCAGGCTCGAAGAGACCCCTCAACATGGGGGTCTCCCCTCTTCACCTGCTGCTGCTGCAAAATGGTATGCAATAGCCATATGGATATTGCATACCATTTGTGCAGACAGTGAGACCAGTGAGAGAGACTGATAGCATCATGCCTTCCCTACACAACGCTCTCGCACCACCATGTCTCACACAGAAGGGAAGTGTACTTGCTGCGTGTAGTGCAATGCAAGCAAGTAGATCTGGCTTAGGGTTAAGGTGGGTTAGTGCTAGGGTTAGGCTAGTGACGGGTAAGGTTACGGTGGGCTAGTGGGTTGCACCTCTGGGTGCCTCTCTGACCCACTAAGAGGACAGTCTGTGACGTATGGGTATGGACGGAGTCAAGGGTTAGGCTTAGGGTTAGGGGGCTAGGGCAGGTTTTAGGGGGCGTTTTGGCACATCCCAGAAGTCTCCATGGCCAAGTGGCCATGCGATTGGTGGGATGGCTCCAAAAATTTGCATGGTCGTCCACTCCCACATGGCTGGCCACTCGGCCAGCCCATCATTGCGCAGGTGTAAAAAAAATAAAAAAAAATAAAATCAATGGAGGACAGAGGAGGAGAGGAGAGACATTTTGTTGCAAGAAAAAACCCACTGCTACTGTGAAAAATCTGGCAGTTTATAAATTTTTGCGTGTTTATGTTGTGCTTGTGTTTTTGGACCACGATTTCAAAAACAATATTGCGTTCGCCGCCCCATTTTGGATCCCCCGCCCGCACCGCATGGCATGGCGAGTGGCAACTCGAGTCCGGCTGCCCAGGACGGGGGGGAGGCGGGACCCCCCCTCCAGAAACCACCCCTCCGGTAGGTGCCCTGCGCCCTTAGTCAAGCAGGCATTTTTCCGCCTGCTTTTTTGGCCCGGGAATGGATGGGGGGACAGGGGAGAGTTTAAAAGTTTTTTCCTGTGCCGTCCGTGCCGCTTGCTTGCGCTTTAATTGGCTGCAGTGGCCGGCAGCCGGCGAGACTGGGCTTTTTGCTGGCTGCTGGCTGCGAGCCTGCGGGTGAGTCCCACCAGAGCAGCCCAGGATGGGGGGGGAGGCCGGGGACCTCCAGAAACAACCCCTCTGGTAGGTGCCCTGAGGCACAGCAGGCATTTTTCCGCCTGCTTTTTGGCCGGGAACCGGGTTTTTTAAACTTTTAAAAACTTTTTTTCTGTGCCGCGTGGCATCGCGCGATTGCGCGATGCAAGGAACGAGCACGACAAATCAGACCAAAATTGTTCGTTCGTTGGTTCGAGCTCAAAGTCTGGCGGAGTAATTCCCGTTACCGTTTCCGTAGAGTAACGGAACCGAGTAACGGAAACGGAAACGGGAATACCGCTAAGTCGTGCCCATCTCTAACTGAAACCATTGAGCTATCCAGCAGTTCATTCCTGGACATGCATGCACCATCACTTTTGCAGTCATAAATAACTAGCAGGATTCTGGCCACTATCATCATCATTCTTCTACCTTCCAGAAGCCATGGTGTTGTTGTTCAACTCAAGAGTTATCTTTTAATTTAAAAGATACAGCAGAAATTTGCAAGGTGATCTATTTATAGCTTTTCTGCAAGATACTTGATGGCAGTAAATTTGTTTGAGACAAATATGTACTCTGTGAAAGCCAGGGCAGCAACATGAAAAATGATCAAGAGACTTACATTACCATGTGAAAGTACTAAGTCAAGCATGAGCCCTTCAGATCAAGAAAGAAAATGAAGAAGCTCCAGTGGTTTTAAGATCTGACAGTGTGAGAAAAACTCTGTTAATGAAGCAGAAAGGGAAACTGAATTCACCCAGGACCTGCAGTACAGGTTTTTATCCATTGGTTTTTACTTATTTGAAAGGTCTCAAGAACTGGCGACTACAAAATATGATATAAAATAGGATGGGTGGGGGAGGAGAGAAAAGGGAAAGAAAGAAAGAAAGAAAGAAAGAAAGAAAGAAAGAAAGAAAGAAAGAAAGAAAGAAAGAAAGAAAGAAAGAAAGAAAGAAAGAAAGAAATCTAAGGTGGATCAATAAAAACCATAATTTTGCCAGGTTATCCTAGGGATGGGTTTATTGCTCTTATCCGTTTCAGTTTTTGTAGGACTACCTGGTGGGGGTTCTGCTTTTGTGGGAATTCATGGAAGCTCCTAGTCTTACAAAAAAACTCTTCCAGCTTCCAAAATGTCTCTCAGGTTTTTCACCGTGTGTGCGGTTTGGTAGTTGTACAGCTGGGGAAAGGGGAATGCCGTCCAGCGTCATGACGACTATGGCGAGGATAATTGGGTGTACTCTTCCTACTTTAGATCAATTGTATGCCTGCAGGTGTTATAAGAAAGCCGTAGAGATTGTGCAGGATCCCATACACCCTGGAAATAATCTTTTTCAGCTTCTGCCTTCTAGAAGGAGGAAAAGGGTCGTTAAGACTAGAACCAGCCACTTGAGTAATAGTTTTTATCCAAAAGTGGTGATGGCTTTGAATGGAGGGAAATGTATGATTTAAGGGAGTTTCTGTATAAATGCAGGGTGGGGTATGTTTGTGGTATATTCTTCTGTATGGATGTTTCTGATGTAGATATTTCAATTTCATTCTTCTTTCAATTTCGTTGTTCTGTATAGGACAATGACAATAAAGTTTTTTATCTTATCTTAACAAGAGCCTTGTTTCCAAAATTACTTTAGGAGGTAAATTAGATAGCCCATAAGGATGTTCATACATTCTTCCCATCCCTTAAGTTACAGCTGTGTTAACTGCATTGACTCCACTGGCAGAGCTGAAAGTTTCCACTTACGTTCCCGTGCACAGATTCCATGGGTGATACAACTGAGCACACGTGACTCAGATGAGCTGTGAGACAGAAACTCTTTAATAATGGAAATCTTCCCCCAGGTGGTAACAACACCATCCTGACATCAATGCAATTTGTAGAGCAGGACTTTGGTCAATATAATGTAATACATATATAGAGATGCACAAAGATATTCAGAGGAGACATGGCAGGACTGAAATTCTTCAAGCATCTCTGGAAAGCCGTTGAATATTTCATCTGAAGAGGAACTTGCGTCATTCATGTAGAACTTCCTTGGGGTCAAAATCAGCAGGGAATAAAACAACATCGTAAGTGTGGTGGGGGCAGGAGGGAAGCTCTGGGCTCTCCGCCCGGCTTGTCATTAAATATAATGAAAGGCACATTAACTAGTATAGAGGTGTGCATTATGTACATATGTATGTATTCTATTCATACACTGCTCCCCCCCCCCAAAAAAAAATAAGTCTCAAGGGGAGCCTACAAAACTGTTTTTAAGTAAATTAAAATGCAATAGAATGGCAATCATCAAAATAGGATTACATGTGTTACAATATTAACATTCCAATTAAAACAAACTATGCAATTAAAATACTGCCTCTAATATATCTTTTCAAGTTGAGCCAGTGCATTGGATTGAATTGTACAGTTTGAGGTGCTTAGTTCTCAATGGTGTCTCTGAAGAAAATGGCGGCTGCCAGAAGAACAGCATTGATTTTCTTCCCTTGTGACTCTGTTCCAGGATCTGGGTGTAGCCGCCAAGAAGCCCTCTCTTGATTCCCCATCAACTGGGCATCAGCAGAGATGCAGACTGTGAGAACGACATCTCCAAGAGATCTTAAACCCAGGGTGGGGTGGTATAAAAGGATAGGGTCTTTCAGATGTAGGGGGATTCATTAGGCCCCTATTTTTGAATAATGTTAATGGATTTTAGCATGCTGGATCTTTAAGTAGAGGTGAGCACAAACTGCAGACAACATGTAGGCCGCAACAGTGGTTTTCTGTTGTCTAAATTACAAACACATATACAGATACACCTCTGTCACGCTAAAAGTCACTGAAAAAAGGCAGAACATGCTTGCTTTACATTCAACTGATAATCAGGAAAAAAGCAGAGAAACGCAAGTAAAGCAAGTATTTCCTACTTGTTCCTATGTTTTTCCTCTCTAGTTTTCAGTAGCATTGGGCCTGCTAGGATGTGACACTGGAGGTGCCCACCTCATTTGTAAGTGAGTTGGAAGTCATTTACATGCTAAATATGGCCCTTTTAGGATTTTGCAATGTTCATTGCGCAAAAATGCAGGAAAAGATGTGTGCATGAAAGGAAAATGTGCACACACAATGTGAAAGAATAGGGACGTAACGTACGGAAAATACTTGCACCAAGCATGCAGAGATGGGCACGAAACAAAAAAAAAATGGCGTTTTGGTTTTTCGTTTGTCGTTGGGAGGTCTGTTTCGGTTCGTTTCCATTTGTCGGAAATTTTTTGAAAAATTTCATTACCGTATTTCGTTTTCCCGTTTGTCATTTCTACCCGTTTTTTGCGCAATTTTTAAAGCATTTCCGTGCGCAGGCATCCCCCAACGCCCCAGACCAGAGGGAAAACACTAAAAAAATGGATGCTGGCAGAGACATAGTATAGACTAGGTATTCAGGGAAGCTTCAAAGGCAGCGGCGGACGTTGCCCAGGGTGCAAGGCAGCCACAGAGTGACTGCACTGTGGGGCAGGGGAGGGTACTCACCGAGAGGTACGCAGCACGCATGCACACAGGGAGGCTGCAGGACTGAAGCTAGAGCCGCAGAGACAGCAATCCCACCCTAACTCCCACTGGAGACTGCAAGGATGACGGGGGCTGCCAGACCTTTTTATGCCCTCTGTGGCTGCCAGACCTGCCTGCCCAGTCTGCAACCTAGGCATGCTATTGGTTGAACATGATCCCACATCACATGGCTGGCCTCCATTTTGTGTCTGGTGGCGACATCCATTTTAAAGGGAAAAGAAAAATACATTGTGATGGGAGAAGACAAAAACAAACATTTTAAGGACCCCAACCCCCCTGGTAGGTATTATCAGACAATATAAATAATTATCGCTGTGTTTTTATGGATGTCCAGGGTGTTTTTAAACATTTAAAACAGCTTATTTCGTTGTGCGTTGCCATTAACGGAAACGAAACGTAACGACCACAATTTTTGTGGTTCTGTTCATCGCGTTTCATTTTCATCACAATTTTTGTTTGTCATTTCGTTATGTAACGGAAACGACAAACGGTAACGGAAGCAAAAAAATGTTTGTTCTGTGCCCATCTCTAGTCTTGACTACAGAAACACACAAAGAAGAGGCAGAAAAGGGCTAGAGCAGTGGTGTCTAAACTTTGGCCCTCCAGATGTTTTGGACCAAAACTCCCAGACTTCCCCAGCCTGTATTGCAAATGACAAAGGACTGTGGGAGTTGTGGTCCAAAACATCTGGAGGGCCAAAGTTTGGCCACCACTGGGGTAGAGAAAGGAATTGCAGCAAGCAATATGATAGCAAGATTGCTGCTTGGTTTTAAAGGTACCCTTCTCTGAGTGTTCACAGCATGACTGATTGGAAAGTATAAACTGGCCCTCCTGTCATTCATAGAAGCCCATAGGAATGAGTAAAATTTATAGCAGTGGGCCATTTTCACAGGGCAGGTCCCAACATAAAGTGCAACCTTTAGATAGCAGGTGTTCCAAAATCCTGTTAATATCAAGAGAGGAAAGGGCAGATGCATATTAAACCCTCCAGATCTTTGATATTCTGCTTCCAAAAGTCATAATATTAATGCCTTTGCTCTGTCTGCAGATTCACAGCACAGACGTGAGCTGGTCTCTCCAGATCTCCCCTTGTCCTTCAGGCTTATCTCTGTGGCAGCTTTCAATATCTTTTTTTTTCATCATTCAGAATGTACTCGAGTCTCCAAACATATGATCATAAGCTTAGAGAATCTCATAATCAAAGAGTAGCTCCACTGAGATTCCTTTGATTACCATATCAGACACACAATGAAAAGAAAATCTTAGTGTCTTTCCCCCGCTTTCTTCTTCGTCAATGAAAACTCAGTCATAAGTGGACCAATGGTAGAGAGCATGCAAAGAAAGTGTTCCTTGACTTTTAAATATTCTGTGGCCTGTGATCAATCATCCAGAATGAACTAGCGTACATCTCGAATTCTAGAAGGGCAAGCCAAGACACATTATTAAGCGTATAAGAAGGACACAATGCAGGGGAATTCTCAGTAAAAAGAAGATAAATTTATGATACAGATGCAGTTTTCCATTTGCTATTAGAGTATTACCTTGGTTTAAATAATTAATTTGTTCTCTGGGCCAGTTCATGTTGCAAAAAAATCTTAAACCGAAACACGGTTTCCCATAGGAATGCACTGAAAACTAATTAATTCATTCTGGGGGTCAGAAAAAAGGCACGCTGGGACATTCCATTTAATTTTTTCTTAAATCTAGGTATCCCCATTCTTTTTGTCATGTGAACATCACACAAAAAATTTTAATGCCTTACGAAAAAAATGTAGACCGGGGCATTCCATTGAAAATTTTATTTATTTATTTATTTAATATGGCTCACCCTGAAAAAAATGCCAACTGTAGGGCTAAGAGCTAGGCCTAGCTTGGCCTAGCTCCACACAGGCTTCCTGTTCCTGCCCCAGTGCTGGCTGGGAGTTGGCTTGGTGAGCATTGAGTTAAGTGGAGCAAGGGCTGGCTTGCTAAATCCTGTGGCGGCTTTCATTAGATATTAGTTAGATGGTAGATATTCCACGCATAAGAATAGAATGAGAAAACTGCTTCAACTTTGTATGCTTTGGTAAAATTGTAGAATAATGCATCCAAGGTAGGGATGAGCCACGCAAGCCCAGGTGGTGCTCAGAACCAGCTGATATACGCGGATCCAATTGTTTTACCTTTCTCTCTGCCATCATGGAGCAATGAGGAAGCATGCTGCGACGTCATCTTTCCTGCTCCGTGCTGCTGGCCAATCCGAGAGGGAGGTGGGATTATGCCTGTCCCTGCGCAAATCCTGATTGGCCAGCATCACAGATCAAACACATATGACTTTGCAGCATGCTTCCTTGTTGGATTTTAACCCTGTGCAAGACAGAGAAAAGTAAAACAATTGGACCCGTGTGTATCATCTGGTTCTGAGGGCCACCTAGGCTCGCGTGGTTCGTTTTGGAACCTACTGCTTCTAAAGCAAAATGTTCATCCATAATCCAAGGCAATCCCAGCAATGAATAATTCTATGAAAGGATAATAATACTATAAGGAACTCACTGATGCATATATGATTTATTGGTTCCTAAAGAATGCCTCATATGAATTTGGATATGACTCTGCAATGGGGAATAGGAAAGGGATGATGAAGGGGGAGATGGGTAGAAAAATATATTGCTGTATGTATTTATTAAAATTTAAAAAACACAATGAGATTACAGGACAATTGAAGGTCAGAACCAAATCCTGTCAGCAGAAGGAGATACAATACCTGCCAGCACTGTGTTTATGGCAAGTCACTGTTGTGTGACAAATACAATAAAGTTGGATGTATGTGGAGGAGAGGGCAAGAAATGAAAATGAAAGCAGCATTTCTGCTCGTCAGCAATCTCCCTTACAAGCTGGGGGAGAAGACAGCCGCACGAATAGACTGAACGCAGGGTTTCAATCTGATTACCACTTGTTCTCATTTAGAAAAGACCTGCTGAAGCCCACCCTTGAACGTGCTTCCATTGAATTTAATGGGAGTTACTTTTGCAGCAATATGCTTAGGACTAAAATACTAATGTGGCTCATATTAGGAAGCCTTTGTTTTAAAATTGACTCAGAAACCTGTATCCAATGCATGCTATTTCTTTTGAAACTTTCCAGGGTTGTGTCTCTTCTTTCACCTACTTTCATCAGAGCTTGGAAGTAATTACTGTGAAGCTGCAGAGTTAGCTGTAGTAATACAGAGATTAAGGACAATGTCAGCAACTTACATTTGAAAAAAGCATAAATTACATGAATAAAGGTATGTTTTTGGTGTAATTTGTGAGTTTTCCTAGTAAATGAAGCAATCACGTGCTGGACAGAAGCTGATGATGTAATCCACTGATGCTGGTAAAATCTAAGTTAATTGAAAACTTCTTATCCACATTTCATGTCCTGAGGCTCCGTAGGGCTCTTTTTTGCCCCTAGAAAGCCTCTTGAAATCTCAGTATGTGTGGGTACATGGGGGAAGAGAGAGAATTTTAATAGTGGCACCTGATTTCAGAAGCTATGCAGGGTTGGCCCTGGTTAGTAGTTGGATGGGAGACCATCAGGGAATACCAGGCATTGTAGGTGCCTGGAGTAGGAACTGACAAACCACTCCAGTACTCCTGGCAAGAAAACTCCATGAACATAGGGTCACGAAGAGTCGGTCATGACTGTAATGACACAACACACAGCTATTGCATGGTGATTTTGACAATTAAAGCCCTTAAGAACATAAGAAGAGCCATCTATTCCAGCTTCCTGTATCTCACAGTGGCCACACCAAATGTGTCCAGGGGCACACGAGACTAGATATCTGTCTCTTCATGCCACTCCCCTGCATCTGGTCCTTGAAGTACCCCGGTTTTAAGACTGAAGATTACACATCTCCTTCATGGTTTGTAACCATGGCAGGGAGTTCCAAAGACTAACAACATGCTGGGTAAAAAAAATCTTTTGTCTGTTCTCACTTTCCCAGCCCTCAATTTGAGTGCATGTCCCCTAGTTCTAAAATTTTGTGAAAGGGAGATTAGTGTCCCTATATCCACTTTACTCATGCCCTGCATTATTTTGTATGTCTCAATCATAGCCCTCCTCAGGCACCTTTTTTCCAGACTGAAGAGCCCCAAATGTTATAGACTTTCCTCATAAGGGAGGTCCCCAAGGCCAGTAATCATTTTAGACACTCTCTTCTGCACCTTTTCCAGTTCCACTATTTCTTTCTTGAGATGCGGTGACCAGAATTGTACACAATACTCCAGGTGCAGCCTTACTTTTGTTTTGTACAATGTTGGCTGTTTTATTTTCAATCCCCTTTTTGATAATCCCTAGTAGAGTTGGGCATGACCAGGAAAAATTATGTTTCGAGTTGTCGTGTGTCGGAGCCGGCCCATTTCGGCTCGTTTCCGTTTGTCGCGAAATTTTTCAAAAATGTGTCATTTTGTTTGTCATTTGTCATTAGTACTGGTTTAGGGGGGTAGGGTAGCAGGCTCCTGGAGGCACCTCTCTGGGGTGGATGCCTCCTCTGGCCCCCTACAAAGGGAAAAGGAAGGGTACATGACCGTGTAGCCATTGCATACCAAGTGGCACTGGCAGAGACACCTCTCTTTTGGGTGCCTCTAGCTCACCAAGAAGGACAGCATATTGGCGTACAGGTTTGGAGTTTTTTGGAAATTTGGACTGTGAGCGAGGTGAGCGAATAATGCCTCTGCTGGGCGCCCTCTGGCTCACTAAGAAGGGAAGTGTACTTGCGTTTAGTGCAATGCGAGTACAGATCTGGCTTAGGGTTGGGGTTAGGGCAAGGGCTAGGCTTAGGGTTATTACAGGTAAGGTTAAGGTGAGTTAACGGGCTGCACCTCTGGGTGCCTCTGACCCACTAAGAAGGACAGTGTACTGGCGTATGGGTTAGGGTTAGGGTTAGGGTTAGGGCTAGGGCTAGGGTTATAGTGGGCTTTTTATGCCCGACTGGCACATCCCAGAAGTCTCAGTCAAAACCTGGCCAAGTGGCCATGCGATTGGTGGAATGGCTCCAAAAATTTGCATGGTCCACTCCCATGGCCAGCCCATCATTGCGCAGGTGTAAAAAAATAAAATAAAATAAAATAAAATAAAATCAATGGAGACGTTTTATTGCTAGAAAATCCACTGCTGCTACTGTAAAAATTCAAGCATTTTAAATACCTAATTTTTGCATGTTTCTGTGGTGCTTTGGTGGTTTTTTCGACCACGATTTCAAAAAAAATATTGCGGTCACCATTTTGGATCCCCCCGCACCGCACGGCAAATGGAGACGACGAGACTGATGCCCCCCCCCGCCTGGTACCAGGTCCAGCAGCCCAGGACAGGAGAGGGGGGAGGCCGGGGACACCCCCCCAGAAACCACCCCTCTGGTAGGTGCCCTCAGACAGGCATATTTTCGCCTGCTTTTTTGGACGGAAATTGGGATTTTTTTATTTTTAAAACTTTTTTCTGTGCCGCTTGGCATCGCGTGATCACCGCGCGATGCCATGAACGACAACGACAAATCAGACCCAATTTATCATTTATCGGTTCGAGTTGGAGTTCTGACAGCTTAATTGTCGTTTCCGTTTCCATTGCATAACGGAAACGAGGAACGAAAACAGAAACAAGAATTTCGCCAAGTCGTGCCCATGTCTAATCCCTAGCATGGAATTGGCCTTCTTCACCACCGCCACACATTGGGTAGACACCTTCATTGAGCTGTCCACCAACACACCAAGATCTCTTTCCTGATCCATCACGGATAGCTCAGAACCCATGAATGGATAGATAAAATTTTGATTTTTTTGCCCCAATATGCATTACTTTACATTTTCCTACATTGAAACGCATTTGCCAATTTGCATTTGCCCTTCCCATCCTGAGGCTCCCATAGGTTTCTGCAGCGGAAAAGGAGCCATGGCACTTCCACTCACTAAAATAAAACTTTAATAGTGCAGATGATAACACAGTTTCCATCGCACAACAGAATGTTGCCCATTCTTTCTTTGTTTATTCCTACTGTATCTCCACTTCCACCACCACCACCTCTCTTCCTGAGATGGTTTTAAGAATGTAAACTCCTTGGGAGAAGGGCCTTGTTTCCATGTACTTTATTAGTGCTAAATAACAATAATAGAAAAGTTGCATCTCCATGTTCACAAATGAAGAATACCTGCCCAGGACAAATTAGGGTCATCAGAAGTGTAAGAATGGCAGAAATGTAAGAAATGTGAGGACCTTGGTTAGTTTGGTATATGATACATGTGATGGTTCTTCTAAAAATCTATATATATTTAATTAATTGCAAGCAAACTTCTTAATGCCAGAATATACTTCCAATGTTATGATTATTCCGTGTGCATTCTTGTGAGAGGATATATATGCTTCAGAGACTAGGACTCGGGGCAATGGTTTCAAACTACAAGAAAAGAGATTCCATTTGAACATTAGGAAGAACTTCACGACAGTTAGAGCTGTTCGGCAGTGGAATATGCTGCCACGGAGGGTGGTTGAGTCTCCTTCTTTGGAAGTTTTTAAGCAGAGGCTGGATGGCTATCTGTTGGAAATATTGTGATGGGGTTCCTGCATGGCAGGGGGTTGGACTGGATGGCCCTTGAGGTCTCTTCCAATTCTATGATTCTATGATTCTATGATTCTATGATTCTATGATTCTTTGTATAATTTGAAAGGTTGTCTTGGAGCTCATTCTGCACCACTGACATTCTGTTCTGGAGCATGACTGGCTGCACATCTGCTATGTTGAATTGTACAGTAGATGCTGTCATATGACACGTGCATTTAAACTGGATTGTAAATTGCTATTTATTTTCTGTGTGATTAAATGCAACCCATATTGATGCAAAATATCTTCCTTTAATAAAGGATTTCTATGAATAGCAATTCATGATGATTACTGATTCATAGGAAAGTATGGTGATGATCCTTGTAAGAAATAATTTGCCACATAAAAACCATCCATCATGATTTTAAGGCAAGGAGAAAGCAATAGTAATGTGGTATATTTACATTATATTATCATTTATTTATTCATATGAACTAGTATAATCTGCTTTCCTCTTTTTTTAATTTCCAGTTTATGTTTGTTGGTTTAAAAATAAAGCTAATTTGAAAATATCACAAATGTAAACAAACTGTTTTTAGTAACAGGACTAAATCTGGCCTTATTTTTACCTAGAGTAGACCCTCTGAAATCCATACTGGATGACAATCTTGGCTAGGGAGTAGTAACTATAGTATGGTATAGTTACTGGAAACTATAGTAACTTCTCAAAGTCAGTTTTCAGGACGGCTAGAAAGGATGCCCAGTGTATTAAGCTAAATCCAAATTTTTAACCCAAAATTTTGGGATAATTTGTGCAAATTAATTCATTATCCGAATTCATTATGTTTTCCTGGCAGTGAATTTAAACATCTTTACAGTAATTAAAACATCAAACAATGTTGTTCTACCACTTCTCATTACATTAATGTTTTATAGTCATTTTCAGCATGGATTAATGCCTTAATTAACAAATAAGCTAGTCACTCAATTTCTTTAATGTTTTATGATCCATGAATGAATTTCCTTTCAAGATTTAGCACTAACATATTAACATAACCCTTGGGACCTCTTGGCTCAGGGGATGAGTAATTTTAATGGCAGACCCTTCTTGGCTGTACTTGTGAAAGCAAAAGTTGGAAGGGCTGGAACAGCAGAGTTCTTTCAGTTTCAATGGTGCCACTGCTCATCTGTTGGCGACTTTACTCTGAAAGGGCTGGAGAGGGAATAAAATGTGGAACTGTGTCTACAACAAGGTTGTGGGACATTCCTCAGATCAACTCTTGCCATACTGCATCGCTGATATATGAAACCTGAGCTATCTGTAGCATCCTGGCAGGGGCATATGAATTGTTCTTGTAATTTTTAACTGTTCTAAAAATGAAAGTGCTTGCAATGTTTATAATTATGGCTGAAGTCATGTTGCTCAATGCAGCACAGTGTTTCCCAACCTGTTTTGAGTTGTGGTAGACTGGTTAAACTGCTGTACTCTAACTGTGCTTGTAGTTCAGTGCCCTAAAGACATCTGATCTCGCTTGATTTCGGAAGCTAAGCAGGGTCAGCCCTGGTTAGTACATGGATGGGAGACCACCAGGGAATACCAGGAGCTGTAGGCGCCTGGAGTAGGAACTGGCAGACCACTCCAGTATTTCTGCCAAGAAAACTCCATGGACACAGGGTCATGAAGGGTCAGTCATGACTGAAACAACAACAACAACAACAACAACAACAACAACCCATACCGTACTTGAACTGCCCCATACCACTCACTTCAAGTAGCTTCTGGGTGGTTTACAGTTAAATTACAGTATGCAGGCTACACAGAACCCCTTGCCCTGAAGTCCAACAACCCCCCATACCCACCTCTTTTGTTTTCCTCCCTCAGCATTTTGCCCCTCTTACCTTCCTCCTGCATGACTCAGGCTAGGCTCAGAGGTATCTCCCTGTCCATCTCTCTTCAATGGACCCAGAAGTGCGGGAGACTTAGACATGTGAAGGGTGTCACTGCCACAGCAAGAACAACTTTTCCGTCTTACTGACCTATTGGACCTCAGTGTTCTTGGCATACATTGCAAGGTTGGCAGGTGGGGGGGTGGCCAGCATCGGCGGGGGCTGGGGGGCGGCAGATGGCGGGGGCAGCGATGGGCACAGGGGGTGGGCGGCAATGAGCGTGGGGGCGGTGGATGGCAGATGGCGACGGGTGGCTGACGGGCGGTGGGGGGGAGGATGGCGGTGGCCAGTGGCGGCAGGGGGGTGGCAGGGAAGCAGCAGGCAGGCCAGTGCCCTCTCTCCATGTTGGCGCCCTAGGCAACTGCCTAGTTCCCCTTAATGGATGCGTCGGCCCTGACAACCGAGTGAGATAGTAATAAATTAAATCCCTGCTCCTAGACCTAGGATTAGAACTAAAAGGAGGCTGCATTGCAGGTGAAGGGGTTTATTAATTAATACACTTTGTGGCTCTTTTCACTTTTGTGCACATCTTTTTTTGGGGGGGAGGGGGAAAGTAGCCAATAGATAAACACCCAGCAATGGGATTTATGTTAATCCCATTATACATATGGGTAGCTCATGGGGTTTAGGTATCTGGCCATAGAGCCGCCGCCCCACAAAAAAAAGGGGATGGCAAACTGCTTCTGGTTATTATTTATATCCAAAAGTGTCATCTTAAACACTGTATTTGATAATCTGAGCATGTGTTAGGTTAGAAAGCTCATCTCATGCTTTTCGCATTATGTGTCAAAACCACTAAAGAAGAAGAAAATTTAGAAGGAAAATCAAATGTATATTCTAGTAAATGCAGTTTTTCGTAGCGAGTGTTTTTGCTGATGTAAAGCAAAGCTCATTTAAGCCTCACATGTGGAAACAACTAGAGTGCCCCGGGCATTTAATCAGCTTCCTATCAACAGTGCTAAGTAAAATAAGATGAAATGATGCTCTTTTCTGTTATTCTCTCTTGAAATATTCTGAAACAAAGCTAAGGTGGAGGTTTATCTTTGCCTAATCAAGCAATTCACGTAAAGAGATATTTTAAAATGAATTCATATATTTGGGGCAATTGATTCATTATGAAATAACAGAAATATTTCTCAAATGAATCTGTACAGTGTATTAGAACCTGCAATGTGATTTCTGTGTTGTCAGCAATTCACTAAGTTCTGGCAAACCAATTTTAATTTTTCTATCTGACTTCTGCGTGCATTCACTCGTAAGGTTGCTCCAAAACTGTGTGTGTTGCTATTTTAAACAATCTGCACAAATGCACATATTGATATTTGTAAAGAAAAAGCTTACAAGCTTCCTTATTTGAACAGAAGCCATTCTGGGTTGCAAGATGGTTGCTGAATTTTCAAAATGATCCTTTTTTCGTTGGCCTAAAAAAGGTGACACCATAGCATGGATTTTGGAATTGTTCTTATGGAACATGCAGCTTCCTCAGAACATGCACACTACTGATTGATTTTCAGCATTGGTTTATTTGATGTAGTTTAATGCTAATTAAGTTTCAGGCTACAGTCAAACATATGTACCTGGGTGTAAGTCCTAGCAAACAAAGTAGAAAAAAGGCTGATTAAAGAGGCAGAGGGTTGCATTCCTAATTTGCATGTTGGTGATTTTTTAAAAAGATATTACAATGTATTATATTATATAATGTATTGTTTTGTCAGTGAGTTGGGACACTTGCACTGTGTTGGTGTGATTGTATGCATGCACACATCTGCAGGTCTCTATGAATATGTAGAATGTAAACTCTCATTTGTTTTGTTCTTGCTGATCAGCAGAAGGAACTGTATAATCATTCTTCTCACCACACAACAGGCGGAGGTGTTTTGTAAGAAAAAGAGAGTTTGTGTGTGTGTGTAAATTAAGCAGAATTGTACAAATAATATGAATGGCTCATATTTCAATTAAAATAATGTGACTTGTACAATATGGGTATTGGCTGCTGATTTATTGCATGGGCTTGCATGGACTAGAGGCCCTGGAGAACTGTGTGTGTGTGTTTAAATAACCATCCAATTGCTGCATATGTGTGCTTGGCTTCTGAAAGGTTAATGAACTGCTGGATATAGCCATGGTTTAGGTATCTGGAGTTTGATTCCCCACTGTACTTCCTTGACTGGGTCTGGACTCAGTGTTCGAAAGGGCCCATTCCGATTCTACAGTTCTAAGACTGGCAGATCTTCTTTTTTACATATACCATTTCTGGAAACTGCAGAGTCCTTGAGAAGAAGAAGAAAATAGTCTTCCATCTCTTGTTGCTGGAAGGTGAGAAATATTAAAAAAAAACTCTACATGAAAGTGGCTATTCAAGTTGGTGTAGCTAAAATCTTGAGAAGTAACAAGAACAAATGCCTATCCACAATCAGTGACCAGGCACTTTATTTTTTTTTAATTTATCTGTTTGTTGCTTGTTGAAATTGAAATGCCATTCCAACCATGTATGTTGAGTGTGTGTAGGGTGGGGGTGGGGGAGAATGTCTTAATTTACAAATTTGACACACACTCGCTTCATAGCCTGAATCAGAATGACTTGACAACAACTTTGCAACAACAACTTTGCCTTCCCATGCCAGAATAAGACACAAGACACAAGTGATGGGGTAAAATTGGGACACACTTTATTGAACTGTTATGAACTTTAAACCAACACAAGAGTTGGGGGGTCGCTGAAGTAGTGCGGCGCAATGGTTAGGCCACTGAGGTCACGTTTGATCTCCCCTACCATCACGTGATCTTACCTGGGCGAGTTGAAGACCCCCCATTAGTGCAGTCTATAAGACTGCACGCAGGGGGTTGGTCAAATGTCTTTAAAAACCCCTTGGGCATCCAAGCTTGGTAACCCTTGGCCTGGGGTTATTCCCAGCGTATCCTTCCCACAACACTGTAACCGCAGGATCCCCAGAATCATGAAGTTGGATGGGCTAGGATGACATTTAAAATGGACTCACCGACTTTGGACTCTGCATTACTTGCCAGTGTGACCAAAGTATGCAACCTACTAACAGCACTCCTAATAACTTTTAACCTATATAACTGCCCCACATCCCCCAACCAGTATGGGATAGGTGAAAAAAACCTTCCGGCCAATTCCGGTGATGAAGGTAAAAACAAAAATCCGATCTGGACCCAATCAGTGACCAGTTGAAATCACACTGGTTATATGGTGGGTATGTGGGATCCTCGTATCGAAAGAGGCCACAGCCTGGGAGGGGTTGGCTTATATAGCCCGCTCCTCCCCCATCTCCTAACAGAACTTCACGGACTCTCACGTCCTTCCAACCAGGGAGGCAAAGCCACCCTGCCCGCTGGAGCAAGTCCATCTGTGGAAGGGAACCTTGGATATAGTACTTTTCTATACTGAGCAACTGATGAATCAATGTTTCTTCTAATAACATGACTAACAAAACAGTGTTTCTCTTCTGTTAGTCTTGACATTAACTGTGTTATCTGTATAAACAGAGAGGTATTCTGAAGTTGCATGTGGCCTCATGGATGTTAATGAGGAGACTGGCCTCCAGTCTTCTTTACTTCCATCAGAAAAGATCTCAAGCAAACTCCATTGCTTACCCTTTAACCTTCTAATACTGCTACTACTAGTAGTACGCATCACCATCTTGGAACTGCAGAGCTGGAAGAGACCCTATGGCTCATCAAATCCTTGTTAAGGAAGCACAGTGGGGATAGGTAAGGAGCCTCATGGCACAGTGGTTAAATGCCTGTACTGCAGGTAAACCGTGCTCACGACCCAGGGTTCAATCCCAGGTAGCAGGCTCATGATTGACTCAGCCTTCCATCCTTCCGAGGTCAGTAAAATGAGGACTCAGCTTGCTGGGGGTGCAATGTGTAGCCTGCATACTGTAATTAAAAACTCTAAACTGCCCAGAGACTACTTGACGTAGTATGGGGCGATATATAAGCAGAAGACTTTGCTTTTTGCTATAGGTCACAAGTTTTCCCTATACAATCTAGCTGGCCTGCGGGCTGGGCAGGGCATTTATTATTATTGTTATTTATTTTTCCATAGCTCCCAGCAGCTGTCCCTGGGGCTGATCAGCCATATTGTTTTGTTTTGTTTTTAATTCCCTCTGTGCCTGCTTGAAGCAGGTTAGGGCCATGGGGACATAACAGAAGTGGAGCAGAATCCAAGGGACGTGGGAACTCAGAACCCACATCTTCAATCAGGTGACTGAAGGTAAGGACAATAGCCGGAGTTTCCCATTCCCTGCATCTTTCCCCTCATGTGATAGCGTCCAAAGATTCTACAACTGAGTCGGGGTTCTAAACTGTCAACAATGCATTCTTGGAGATTTCAAGTCTTTGAGTCCCTATATATTTTTCTTTTTTGGCAAATGGGGATGCTTTGTGCTTCACCCGGGAGCTACCTGTAGATTAAATCTGTGGAAATGTAAACCCTAGAAATCATTTATCAAGAAGAAGATTTACAGTAATGTTCTCCCCCTCTGATAACACTATGCTTCAGTCTAGATCACTAATTACAGCTTGTTTGTGGGAGGAAAGAGCAGTAAGATATCAGGTGAAAAATGTCAATGTGGGATTTAGAAAGGATTGATATGATACCAGGTCAAATGTTAAAGCCAGTAACACATTCACACACTGAGTATATAAAAAGGGATTTAATATACATGCAGAAAGACTGGAGGATTGGGAGAAGCCTATAAATTGGGGGGGGGGCTATGATAACATTGCAAATATTGTTTGTTTGCTTGCTTGCTTGTTTATATACCACCCTATTAATGCATACATTACTCTGGGCAATATAAAGTTGATGTCATAGATAGATAGATAGATAGATAGATAGATAGATAGATAGATAGATAGATAGATAGATAGATAGATAGATAGATAGAGTGCTGTATGGGTCATAACCAACACTCTGAATTAAGTATGGAAACTGAAATGGAGCCAATGAAGGCACACCAAGACCATGGTATATGTTCAAGTTAGGAATGGGCAAAAAATGGAAAAATTGTGTTTCATTTTGTTTCATTCCCCCGTAAATCATTTTGTTTAGTTAGAAAAGAATATTTTTTTAAAAATGTATGAAATGAAGTGGTAATAAACTGATTTGTTACTCTATAAAATGGGTCCCCTGGGTCCTAAAGGCACCAAAGGTGCCTCTAGGACCGAAGGGAGCTATTTTACAGTGAAATGAATCAGTTTGGTTTAAATGAAAAACACTGCTATTTTGTTTTGTTACTAGCAAAATGCTGCTTCCTCATTTTGTTTTGTTACATTTTGTTAGCTAACAAAATGATGAAACAGCATTTCATTTTTCATTTGGTGCCCATCCCTAGTTCAAATTTACTAATTCTGGAAATCACTCTGGATGCCACATTTTTGGTCTGCTGAAGTGTCCTTGCTGTTTTCAAGGGAAGCTCTGCAGAATGTAGAAGGCATTAATGTAGTTTATTTTTTGAGTTTACCAATGCATGAACCACTCTTACTATGCAGTTCTAATCCAGATGGGCATACAATTGGGTAATGCTCCAAACTGGATAAAAAGCACTCCTGGTGATGGACAATATTTGAGTCTCAAAAGAGAGTGTTGGGTCCAGCAGTAGCACTAAGCTGTGGAAATGATCTGACACCCCAGAAGGCAATTTATTTAGTTGTATATATCCAATAAATATCTCTCTGCTGCAGTTCAGAGCAGTATCTGTTGCATTTCCTGTCCCACCCTGGGGAGAGAGCATTAAACCCCAAAACTCGCAATCTCTCAAAGACAGACTCTGGGCCCTGGAGCAAATCAAGGTGAAATTTAAATTCTGAATTTCAAGGTCAGATCACTGACCTGAAGAGGGAGGTCTTTGCCTGCTTCCAGATAGACGGCAGAGATGGGGCAGTCTGGGCCTCCAATGGGAGTGAGTTCCAAAGTCTGAGAGCAGCAAAAGAGAAGGCCCTTTCATATGTTCTTTCTATTTCACTTTAGCTGATACTTACAGGTCCTCTAAAGATATCCTGTCATCTCCTTCGGAATGTCACTAGACCTTTATCAAGTCTATTTTAAGTTTAGTCAGAACACCCCAAATGCTTTCTCTGAGGAGGATCCTCTTAATCCACCTCAGTGAAAACATTTTTGCGAGCTCCATTGCATACACATTAGTCGTATTCTGGCTGTATTCACAAATAAAAACCCAAAGATCCCCCACCCATCTCCCATGGCTCCTTTATTTTCTTAAAGAAGTTTTATCCCAACAAATCCTGACATATCAATGTCTCAAAATTGCTTGAGCAGATGCACGTAATGCAATCAAGGCTCTGAGCTGCTGGTTGTCATACACCATTATCAGACTTCAGAATTCCAAACTCTTGTCTCAAGAATGTTACCTCTCAACAGGCCTGATATTTGCCTTTGGTGTCAGTCTTCAGGCATGCGATCTTTGATCATGGATGAAGTCCTTTGTGGTAATGTGCCATGGTAACAACAAAGCATCAATTTCACAATGAGTGACTGGATGTTCTTTCCTATGATTTTGATATGGGTAACTCAAGTTCAGTGAATACTTTTGAGCATATTTATGTTGCCTAGCTTGAGAGATCATACCCCAGTGTGTTCTAACAACTGTGTTCTTCAACCCCTGGATATTTTTTTTCTTTTAAAAGAAGAAAGTTCACTGGTTATTTGCTGGAGTGTGATGGGAATGACATTCTTTCAGATGGCTTTCTGAATGGCCGTTTGCAGGTTTGATGAATTTGCATCTGCTTTTAAGGCTGCTCTTAGAAATGTAAAAACCTGTCAGTTCCATTTCTGTTGGAACAACAACAACAACAACAACAACAACAACAACAACAACAACAACAACCCCATATTCTTGCTGTGTCCATCTCCCATAACAGGTCCTTCGACATTTCTCTCCTCCCTTCCCTAGCTAAAAATCAACCGGGATGTGAAAAGATACTTTTTGGAAAAACAGTCCTGGAACTGCCTAACCATGGCCAATAGTGGTTGTAGAAGAAAAAGTAACTTCTTTGTTTGTGCATATTTTGTTACACATGTTCTAATGTATATCTTTTACCCATTCACGGTGGCATTTGGAAACTGTTTTTGATATACTGTATATACTCGTATGTAAGTCTAGTTTTTCAGCCCTAATTTTGACTTATATTTGGGTCAATACTTTTAGCCACTGAGGCAAGTGCTTGGGTCGGTGGCTAAAAGACATTTTAAACATTGTGCGCCGCTTCTCCTGGCCCCCCTCTGCATCACGGGGGAGTAGTGTGCAATGTTTAAAATGACTTTTAGCCACCAACCCACGTGCTTGCCTTGGTGGCTAAAAGACATTTTAAACATCACTAAACATCACACACCATTCCCCCAGCTCACAAAGGAGGAGCTGCCAGCCCCTGCTGCATTTTCCACCCTAGACTTATACTTAAGTCAATAATTTTCCCCAGTTTTGGGGGGTTAAATTAGGGGCCTTGATTTATACTCAGGTCGACTTATACTTTTGGGGGAAAATTTGCTTGCATATAATTTGACAGTGAAGAAAACAGAAAGGAGATTTGTATGCTCACAGTTCCTTCTGCAAACTGAAAGTTATGTTCAAACTTCCATTGTCATTCACACAGATAATAAAAAGGTTCATTCTATAAAACCTTTGAGACAAAGTGAACTTTCTCAGCAGTCTTCTCATTGCTGGGTTAACAAGACTCCATGAGCACTTGGTAGAACTAACTTTACACACTAGCATGCACAATATGAGTATAAATTGGAGAAGACACCAATGCCAGCAACATGTGTTACTCTCCCATCACAGGAATGTAAATAAGCCCTTTCCCCCTTTCTTTGTGAGACTGTTTTGTTGATGAAAATTAGTCAGGCAAAAACGAAGAGCGATGAAGCTTGGGGACATCTTGGTTGCAATGCAATTAACATTTCCATCTTCTAAGAAAAAAGGGTTAAAAATACCATCTGTTTTGCAAATATAAAATGTACAGCAAAATGCTCTCACATGCCTCCCTAAAATTATCTTTCTCATTTTCTGTTGGCAATCGCATGAGAAAAAAATAAAAAAATAAAACCAGAAATGTTTTCTGTGAGACACAGTGCTGCCTGCAAAGTAGAGGCTAATCAAGCAGGTGCAGATCATCATTCTGGTTAATTATTCTGTAATAATTGAAATGCCAAATATGGCCAAAATGACTCCAAGTAGGCTTTGAAGAACTTGTTTGAAACACAGACCAAAATACAGACAGGAACGTCCATTAGAATCTAGCTGTTGAAATCACCTGGAGGAATAAATTGCTGCTTAAGTGTCTCCCATTTCAATTTTAAGCCAATTTAGTGGTTTAGATTTGGTTGAGCTTTTGTTCAGGACAATTCAGCCAGATTTGTGTTACCCACCTTTAATTATTGCTTTATTAAAATGTTGGCTAATAATATACATGGGTGGTTTCCTGTAAGCTCCCCTCTCAATTAAATTACATTCTACTGGGTGTTTCTTGACACTTGCTGATAGTAGAGTAAACGTGAAATCCAAATTGTCCTCTCGTTGCCAGAGTAGGACTATGGACAGGAGGATGAAAATGAGCCTGAACTATGAGATACACATGGAATATAAGTTAGAAGCACAGGACAAACCAGGAGACAGAAATCAGAACTAAAGACAGAAATCAGAGCTAAAGAGTAACTAAGGATGCCTATCTCAGAAAGACTCACATTTTAATGGGTGACAAAACTTTATAGTACAGTGGTACCTTGTATAAAGGAATTAATTCATTCCAGATGAAATTATGTTAAGCAAATTTTCCTTTATACAAATTTTCCATAGGAATGCATTGAAAACAGAGTAATCCCTAATTGTGACCATTTTTATGTTGTATGGATTCACCCCATAGACTATTCTGTTAAGCAAATTACCCCTATCTCCGGAATTTTTTATGTTGTACAAATTTTATGTTATACAAACCGTTTGTTATACAAGGGTCCACTGTACTTCCAGTGAGCTATGAACAGTCTAAATGAATGAACTTAGCTCAAGGTCTAAAGCTCCAGAAAAGATATTTGACCAATAACTCTGAGATAGCAGTATTAGGAACACCTCTACCTACTGTTGCTATATTATATTATATTATATTATATTATATATCATATCTGTATGCAATTTTACCTACATGTTGCCAAAAGTGGGTGAGAAAACAATATGTAAGATGCCATAGGATCTATGTTCCTAATTTTTCCCATGTATGAGTTGAGAGTTCCATCACAAAGGCAGAAAATGATGGCCCATTTTTATAGGGACACAACCCGACGTTTTATGCCCGCCTAATGAAAACTGCACTTTTAAGATCGGGATTTCCTCAAGATGGGAAATCACTGCAGGCATCTGTTGTGTGTCACATTGTATGATTTGATATGCAACAGATAATGTCTAGGTAGTTTCTTCAGTTGAGGCATTTTGCCTCCTGATGTCACACATTGGCATTATACTGGTCCTTTGTAACTAATAGGATTTTGGTCACATGTTCCAAAATACCAAGAGAAACAAGAAATGTAACCTCTTATCTAATCAAAATCTTTCCTCAGTTTTTTATTTTCTGACCAAGGCAGCTCAAAGAAATCTCCATTGGATTTGGGACATGGGCAAAAAGTGCAGCTAGCGCTTTTAATGGCTTTTGACACCCTCCCAACATATATGCTGCTTCTGCATATCAAGGAGATAATTTGGACAGATGTTGTACTGGCTCAAGCATATTAAAATTCACCAAATGTAAGCTGTCAATGCCGAACAGCTTCAAGCACAAGAAGGAAGAGTCAAAATGGAAGAACCAGGAGAACAAGATTACTGTGGTGTGCAGTGATCTCTTGACAAATGGAGAAGGAAGCCTGAAAGAAATGAACCAGGGAGAAGCAGATGGATAACACACACACAGAGAGGGACAGAAATGCAGGTTTTACTTCCTGTATAGTGGTTATCAAGATAGTGTTCCCAAGTATGATTTAAAGAGGGGATAGGTAAGTGAAGAGTATGATTTATATCTTAAAGCAGCACCTTAACTTTATGTTTCTTCTATTTTTGCCCTTTGGAGGAACTGAAAAACAGAGTTAGCTGAACTTTTATTATCAGGAGACTTTGGAAAGTCTTTTATGCATTCTGTTCTATATGGAGAGAGAAACAACAAAATTTAGATCAGGCATTGTGTGGGTGCCTAAAATTTAGGAATAATAAATGCATTATAGAAGAGAGAGTGGAATTAACCTCCTGTCTTTAACATGATAACTAGATCTTTTCCGTAGGTCTCTGTACAGGCACATTTCTTAGCAATAGTCGTGCACTACCATTTACACTTTATCTATTTTTCTATTAAATTATCTGCCATGGATTTAGAGCATCCTTGTTCCACTGTAGGCAAAACTCAAAATTGGCACATTACAAGAAGCAGCATTATTGGTAACACATAACGGAGTCAGGGGACTGGATAATGAGGGGCCAATGGTATTGCTTTAAAGGAATGACAGTAATGACTAATGGAATAATTAGATATCTGGTGTAATGAGTAATGCTTACTCATAATTTCAAAATGTTATAGTAAGCCATAAAAACCCAGATAAGTTTTAGGTGGTAGAAATTACCAGGGCTGCTAATATAAAGTTAATTACTGAAATCTATCAGTGCAGAGTAATTATTGGAAAGAACAACTGAAATGAGCCCAAATGAAGGTACTGGTATATTTCTGACTGGGAATAGCAGACTGTAGATAATATTTAAGTTTATTGGGGCTGGGGGGGGGGGGTTAGAAGAATTCAGTTTTTGTGACTCCCAATCCAGAGAGTCCTGAGCTATGCTTTTGCACTTTTAGTAAATTTATTTATTTTATTTAAAATAATTTTACCTCACCCTTCTCCTTAAAGAGGATGCAAGGCAATGAGACACAATAATCCATTTAAATACCCCTCTCAGACATCTGGTCACTAAGGGAAAGTCTGTCTGAAAACAAAGGTCTTTGCTTGCAGGAAGGAAAGCAAAGATGGGCCAACCTGGCCTCTTCTGGGTGGGAGTTCCAAAGTCTGGGAGAGCTGGCTCTTTCTCATATCTCCACCGAAGACAACACCGAAGGAAGTGGGGGCAAAAGAAAGGCCTCCCCTTGACACCTGGGCAGGCTCACAAAGGGAGACACAATCCGTGAAACAGCTTTGTCCCAAACCTTTTAGGATTTATGTCCTGACTCAGCTGTTGTCGCTGTTTTTAAAAACCAAAATGTCATCAGCGTTCAACAAATACTGTTTGTCTCCAAGAAGCTAAGCAGGGTCGGCCCTGGTTAGTACTTGGATGGGAGACCACCAGGGAATACCAGGTGCTGTAGGTGCCTGGAGTAGGAACTGGCAAAGCACTCCAGTACTCCTGCCAAGAAAACTCCATGGACATGGGGTCACAAAGAGTCAGTCATGACTGTAACAACACAACATGCAAATTCTCAAAAAAGAGTTTGTTTTCTGTTCACCTGGAGATCTCTTGCACTAGAGAGCTATTATACATCTAGATCTGAGTAGTCCCTCAGAATTCTGGGTGCTGCAATCCCAAAAAGTCCCATCCCTAGTACTGACCCATTACAGATGCAGTTATTTGATTCCACCCAAACTGCCAAACTTCCATAGTTTGACAAGGTTCTTTGAGTTTTCTTCTGTAGATCATGTGTTTCATTGACATACATTACATTACACTACATCAGCTGCCTAGATGCCCTAAGCACATCCGATCTCGCCTGATTTTGGAAGCTAAGCAGGGTCGGCCCTGGCTAGTACTTGGATGGGCGACCACCAGGGAATACCAGGTGCTGTAGGCGCCTGGAGTAGGAACTGGCAAGCCACTCCAGTACTCCTGCCAAGAATACTCCATGGACATGGGGTTGTGAAGAGCCGGTCATGACTGTAACAATGCAACACAGACACACTACATAATCAAACATAATAAAATAAAATAAATACAGAAAAAAATAGAAATTTAAAAAACACAGGGTGGTTTAAACAGAATCAAATTCCTGCTTACTGTGTACTGTTGATATGCCAAGTGGTCTTAAAAAATCAATCATAGAACAAAGAGCTAATTTGCATATTATAGCAGATGAAAATAGCTCCTGCTGGACGCCTAGATGCTTCCAGCAGTTAAGATGTTGCTCTTTTAATAATGGGTTATCTGCAAAATCTGCTTCTGCGTTGAGATCAACCAGAGGAGGACTGAGTAGATCCATACTATAATTGCTGCTGATGTTTTAGTAAGATGACAATTCATGGCAAAAAATGAAGATTGCAATAGTTTGTACCTCCTTTGGTTAGGGGGGAAAAACTTCCCAACAAACTGAAGCATCTGTAGGGTAGGCAGGAGAACATGAAACCTACAGGGAGTGTCTCACATGTTCTTGTCTATCAAGGAGAAGGCCAAAAGTCACAGTTCAACAACATTTTTAAGGCACCATCTCAAGTCTGAAAGTCAAAAGACCCTTAATGATTTTCACTACAGCAACTGAAATTTGTCATCCCACGTTGCTTTCTGAATGTAGAAAGTCCAAATTAATGGATTTTCATTATTTCATGATGACTGCCACCATCCCATCTTTATAATAAGGCTTTGAAACAGCAGAGGAAAAACACCAATCAAATTGAGGTTACCTGCTCCAAATTTAGAGTGCATCCATTATGCCCTTATTTGGCGTTAAGCTCCTAAATGTGAGGTTGCTAGGAAACACATTGCAATACCGCAAAAGAGAGTGCTTTTTGCCCGTTATTCAAGCAGTTTCAACAGAAACCAAACAAAAGCAGACAAAAGGTATGAAAAACAAAACAAACAAAAATATACCTTGCCAACTATTTGTTAAACGTAAAATGGCAACCAAGCAAGAATAAAACAAAAAATATTCTATCCCTGTCTAGGCTGTACACTCATAATGAGGAATGAATAGCATGACTGTTCTTTATTCCAGCATTACATATACCACTGGATCTTTCATATCTCTGCACTGAATATAGATGCCTCCACAAAGGTACATATTCTTGCAGGACGCATAAGCATTCCATAGGATTGGAGCCTAAGTAATTAAGTCTCAGTCCAGATCGTAACGCTGGGGGCTAGAACATTAGCAGGGAGGGCAGAACCAGGGTTGTGGGGTTGAGATGGAGAGTGGGGTCAGCCAGTTCATGTTCAAGACCCAGACAAAAAAAGTCCAAAAGGGATCTGGAAGCTGAGTCATGGCAACTGGGCTTTTTTTTTTTCTTGAGAGATTGAAACGTTTCGCTGCTCATCCAAACAGCTTCATAGTCTGAAGAAAGCTGGCTGTGAGTCCTCCATTTTATAGCTCACTTTGACCTCTTGTCACCCTGGTCTGAAATAGGCTCATAAGTAGAGATGGGCACGACTTGAAAAAAAAATTTTTCGAGTTGTCGTTAGTCGGGCCGGTTCCGTTTCGGGTCGTTTCCATTCTTCGCGAAAATTCGCAAAAAATAGTCGGTTCGTTTTTTCGTTTTTTCATTTTCGATAGTACTGTTTTTTTTGGGGGGGGGTAGCGGGCTCCTGGAGGCACCTCTGTAGGGTGGGTGCCTCCTCTGGCCCGCTATAAAGGGAAAGTGGGCTCCTGGAGGCACCCATGGGTGCCTCCTATCCTCACCCACTAGGAAGGGGAAGCAGGCTCCAAGAGACCCCTCAACATGGGGGTCTCCCCTCCTCACCTGCTGCTGCAAAATGGTATGCAATAGCCATATGGATATTGCATATACCAGTTGCAGACAGTGAGACTAGATGGCAGTGAACCCAGAGCCATAGGTGATGCCTAGGCTCTCGCACCACCATGTCTCACACAGAAGGGAATTGTACTTGCTGCGTGTAGTGCAATGCAAGCAAGTAGATCTGGCTTAGGGTTAAGGTGGGTTAGTGCAAGGGCTAGGGTTAGGCTAGTGACGGGTAAGGTTACGGTGGGCTAGTGGGTTGCACCTCTGGATGCCTCTCTGACCCACTAAGAAGACAGTCTGTGACGTATGGGTAAGGAGGAGTCAAGGATTAGGGTTAGGGTTAGGGGGCTAGGGCAGGTTTTAGGGGGCGTTTTGGCACATCACAGAAGTCACGGCCAAGTGGCCATGCGATTGGTGGGATGGCTCCAAAAAATTGCATGGTCGTCCACTCCCACATGGCTGGCCACTCGGCCAGCCCATCATTACGCAGGTGTAAAAAAAAAAATATCAATGGGGGACAGAGGAGGAGAGACATTTTGTTACAAGAAAAAACCCACTGCGTCTGCTACTGTGAAAAATCTGGCAGTTTATAAATTTTTGCGTGTTTCTGTTGTGCTTGTGTGTTTTTGGACCATGATTTCAAAAACAATATTGCGTTCGCCGCCCCATTTTGGATCCCCCGCCCGCACCGCATGGCATGGCGATGGCGACTCGCGAGTCCGGCTGCCCAGGACGGGGGGGAGGCGGGACCCCCCCCTCCAGAAACCACCCCTCCGGTAGGTGCCCTGCGCCCTTAGTCAAGCAGGCATTTTTCCGCCTGCTTTTTTGGCCCGGGAATGGGTGGGGGGAGAGTTTAAAAGTTTTTTCCTGTGCCGTCCGTGCTGCTTGCTTGCGCTTTAATTGCGGCGGCCAGCGGCGAGACTGGGCTTTTTGCTGGCTGCGAGCCTGCGGCGAGTCCCACCAGAGCAGCCCAGGATGGGGGATGGGGGGGAGGCCGGGGACCTCCAGAAACAACCCCTCTGGTGGGTGCCCTGAGGCACGGCAGGCATTTTTCCGCCTGCTTTTCGGCCGGGAACCGGGTTTTTTTAACTTCTAAAAACTTTTTTTCTGTGCCGCGTGGCATCGCGCGATCGCGCGATGCTAGGAACGAGCACAACAAATCAGACCAAAATTGTTCGTTCGTCGGTTCGAGCTCGAAGTCTGGCAGAGTAATTCCCGTTACCGTTTCCGTAGAGTAACGGAACCGAGTAACGGAAACGGAAACGGGAATACCGCTAAGTCGTGCCCATCTCTACTCATAAGATGAACAATGGCCTGAATAGGCTCATAAAGTAGACAGCAGTTTCAATAGCCTTAAGGTGAACAATGGCCTAAAGTGCTGAAATCCATAAAGTAGAGGGTTAACTATGGCCTTGGTGGTGAAGGTGTGAAGTATTTTGATTTCTCTAGGTATTGTTGAAATCATAGCCTGATAAGTGGCGGATAGACTATGCCTGAGCCCCCCACCTGTATTTCAATGCTCATATGAATGGCTTCCCTGACCGCTCTTTCAAACTACCTATCTTCTCTGTCTAATATGTGTACCTCCTCATCTTTGAATGAGTGTCCTTTGTCCTTCAAATGGACATGTACTGCTGATTCTAGTCTGAGCTGCTTCCCGTCCTATATTGGGCCATCCTTCTGTATAGGTTTGCAATAATTGGTGACACTGGGGAACCCATAGCATGACCATTCTTCTGCCAGGAGAGCATTTGCACAATTAAGGCTAGTATGCAAGTTACGTTCCTTTCTTGAGAAACCAGCTCTGGCCACAGTGGCACTAGAGATATCCTGACTAGACTACTGTAATGCACTCTATTTGGGACTACTGATAAAAAGTCTCAAGAAACGTCAATGGGTCCAAAATGCAGCAGCCAGACTGCTGACTTGAGCAGGATATAGAGATCACATTACACCCCTATTAAAATAGCTCCGCTGGATGCCAATCAGCTATCGGGCACCTTGACCTACAAAGCACTGTATGACTTTGGTCCTGGCTACTTCAAAGATCGAATCTCACAGTATGAACCAACTTGGGTGTTAAGGTCATCAGGGGAGCCCCATCTCTCCATCCCACCACCCTCACAGGTACGTCTCGTGGGAACACATGAAAGGGCCTTCTTGACTGCTGCGCCCAGACTCTGGAACTCCCTCCCACTAGAGGCCAGGTCTGCCTCAACTCTGTTGTCCTTTTTGAAACAGGCAAAGACTTTTCTGTTCAGGCAAGTTTTCCCTGAATGATGAATTACCATTATGTGTCTTTTATATGAATATATAGGTTCATATAGACTTTGTGTTTATAACTACAGTACTTATAACCTTGTAGCTTTAATGTAATGTTGTCTATTAATGATGTAAGATGCCCCTCAATTCCTTTTTCTCAATACTTGAACATGTCTTAATTGTATTGATTTGTATATTATCCCTCATTACTGTAAGCCGCCTTGGGTCCTTTTCCAAGAGAAAGGCAGGATAAAAATACTCTAAAATAAATAAATTCCACTTGGGAATGTGGAGTTCAAACACAGGTCCAGGAGCTGGCATATCTGGAGCAATATAATATATGCAGTCCAATGGCACAACTTTCACAGACAGTCCAATAGGGAAGCTAAAAAGGAACATTTACAGAGCAACAGAGTTCCAGGAAGTTTCAAGGTAAACAGGCTCAGGAGTCTGGAGATCTCATGTTGCTGAGGCATTATTTTTTAAATGTTTTGTTACAGCCAACCAGCCCGGCTGGTCAGTGCTCTTTTTTTTAACCGAGTGCTGACCAGCTGGTCTGTGAGTTGGTCGGTGCTTTTTTTAAAACCTAGTGCCGACCAACTGGTCTGTGAGTTGGTCAGTGCTTCTTTTAAAACCTAGTGCCGACCAGCTGGCCCCGTGGGCCAGTTGACACTTTTTTGTGTGGTTGAACTAGTGCTGACCACCTGACCCATGGGGCTGGCTGGTCACCATGTATTTTTATTATTTATTTTGACAAGTGCTGAACTAAGAAGTGTTCAGCTTCAGTGACTGCAAATCCAGGAGATGTTAAGTTCAGCCATTTCTCTTGAAATAGAAATCTAGGGTCACTTTCTCCCCTTTAGTCAATTGTAAAACCTTTGAAAAAATATCTCCGCAGGAGTAGATCGCCAGCCTTTGGAAAAATGCCAGAGTGCTCCCTATAGGCATGAAAGAAACCTTTCAAGGAAACAGTCAGACTCCTCAGGATGGAGTTACTACCCCTGAAAAGTCTATTCAAGTGAAAAAGAAAGAACCTACTTAGGCTGCCAATATATTTCACAACATGAATTTTAGCAATCTGTCAAGGGATTTGCCACAGTCAATATTGGTAGCTGAAGAAATGTCAACATGGCAGAACTACAAAGTGCGGTGACTTCCACAGGCGGTGGAGGGAGGGAAGTGACAACCTCTCGGGGTCTTCAAAAACGACAGTGATAGCTTGAAGTTTGAACGATTTCATTTGTACCAAAGGGTCAGGAAAACATATGGTTGGAACTCTCCCCCCCCCCGCCTTTTAAGACAGGCAGCTGGAATAAAGCCAGGGAAAAGCAAGGACTTGGTATGTAGTGATAGTGAACCACCTTCTTCTTTTTTTAAAAAAAAGAAAAGCCCATTAAAAAACCCTGTGACCTTCAACTGCAAAAGCAAGAATTATTGGTGGGTGACAAAGGGCTTAGATGGTAGACTTCTGCCACAAGTTCATGAATGGGGACAATCTAATGGTACCAGGTAGATTTCATCAGTGTGTTAAATGTAGCCTTTTGATTTTGAAATAAGACCTTCTTGCACAGAGGTTTCAACTTCTAAGTGCTGCACTTGTCAGAGATAAATGAGAGGAAAGAATCTAAGTCTCAATGCCAGAAATTTCAAGCAGAAAAAAAGTTTGGGTGCCTCAGAGATCCAAACGAAGAAGCAAAGAGCTAGCAGGGATTAAAGAAGCATTTTGAAACTGGTAAGTGTTAAACAAGAAAATACAATTCACGTGGGTTCTCATGCTGCAGTTTCTCATGCACAGAGTGTTTGTACATGGGTGCGCATATATGTCCATTCTGAATGAAAATTTGCCTTTGCAAGATTTGTCTATCATCTCGTGTTAACTAAATAATAAAGCTGCCTGAATAGATTTATTTATTTATTTATTTAATTTATATACCGCTCCATCTAGCTACATGGCTACTCTGGCGGTTTACAAACTGAACAGAAATCAAACCATAAACAGCAAAATACAATATAACAGGTAAGCATAAGTATATAAATAAAAACACTATAACTAATAAACAATATATAACAATAGCATAGAACAGGAGCAAGATGGGCTACAGATAAAAGCAAATAAATATTTAATAGCAATCATTATTAGAACCGATTAATAGATCAGTGGTTTTGGTATTTGGCTGAAAATCTAGGCGTTGGGTGTCCAATTCCCAACTGTGCTGCCTGTGAACAGAACCAGCCTATGTGATCTTGGACAAGCTGCAGAGGCTCTAGCAGGAGCGAATGGTAAACCACCTCTGAGCAATTCTCTGCCTGGGAAAACCCCCCAAAGGTGGCCATTAAGTCAATTTGCTCGGGACAGCTGGGAATTGTTCTTTCAACCCCTGCATAGCCGTGCAAAACCTGTGCAGGAAAGCCTGGCTGGGTGCCACCACCATGCAGGCAAAATTAAGATGCCCAACCAACTCTTACAGCTCCCTCAATGTAACCCAGGAATGCATCACCAAATCCCCTACCCTCTGCCTCAAATCCAGCAGCTTTACCTCAAGCAATCTGCCAGCCTGCTCCCAAGTGTCAATCTCTATTAGAGATGGGCACGAAATGAAAAAAAAATTCGTTCCGTTATCCGTTATTCGTTCCGTTACGTAACGGAAGGAATAATGGAGCCCAGAGTAATTTGGGCATGAACTGAACAGAACCGGAACGAATTAGTTCAGTTATGTTCGGTTCATTCATCCAATCTCCTCCACCCGGGGTGACAGCTGGGCAGCTGTCACCCAGGGTGGAGGATTGCTGAGCCGCCGTGTCTCGCTCGTGCAGGCAAGACAGCTCAATCTCACACCAGGTGCAGCCGGCGCTGTCACCGGTGGGATTGCTGAGGTAGCTGAGGTCTCGCCTCTGCGCACAAGGCGAGACCATGGCTCAATCTCCTCCACCCCAGGTGGTGGCCGGGCAGCTGTCACCTGAGGCGGAGGAGACCAGCTGAGACTTGGCCGCGCTCGCACCTCTGCGCGTGGAGGCAAGACCCTGGTTCGATCTCCTCCACCCCGGGTGGTGGCCGGGCAGCTGTCACCCAGGGCGGAAGAGATCGGCTGAGCCTTTTGGGAAAGCCGAGTCCCCTCTTCTACCCTCTGGATGCAGAGGGGCGAAGGGGGGTCTGAAAGGGGGATCTTCCCTGCCCAGGTCATGACAACGCCTGGGCGCTGTCATATCCCGTGCGGGGAAGCTGAGACCCCTGTTCACCCCTGTGAACACAGAGAGGGGGACGGTGGTCTCCAACAAGGGAGGGATCTTACCCACACAGATGGCAGTGATCTCCGCTTGGTGAATGACAGGCCGGCGGGCTGTCATTCACCAAGCGGAAGGTGGTGAGAGGGGGCTGGGCTCCGTGCTCCGTGCACAGAGGGTGGATCCCAGCACCCTGTCCAGCGATCCGCGCACAGAGGCTGGCCCCTCTCGCCACCCTCCACTTGGTGAATGACAGCCTGCTGGGATATGACAGCGTGCTCTCTCCCCCACTTCCCCCCTCCCAGAGCCAGCATCCAGTAGCCGCTCGGTGCTAGCTTCGGGAGGGGAGAAGATTTAAAAAGCCCACTCTCTCCTCCCACCTGATGGGGTAGGGGAAGAACGGGCTTTTTAAATCTCCCCCAGCCCTCCCGGGCACCACCAGCACCGTCAAGCCGGCCAGGAGAGCACTCCCATGGCTGCGGGACTTTTCTCCTGGGCGGCTTGCCGGCGGCTCCAGCAGCGCACGGCTCTGGGAGGGCTCCCCGTGGCCACGGGATCGCTCTCCCAGCAGGCTTGCCACCGGGTTCCAGCAGCGCCCAGCCCCGGGAGGGCTCCCTGTGGCTGTGGGATGGCTCTCCCAGGAGGCCTGCTGCCAGCTCCAGTGGCGCCCGGCCCTGGGAGGGCTCCCCGTGGCTGCAGGAACACTCTCCTGGCCTGCATGCCGCCGGCTCCGGTGAAACCCGGCCCCGGAGGGCTCCCCACAGCCACGGGAACACTTTCCTGCCGGGTGCCGAAAAATGATAAACAGAAAATTGAGCGGGCCCCGGGCCCCCAAAAAACGGAAATGACCCAAAGCGGGGCCCAGGGGCCAAATAACGAGCACAAAATGCCATTTTGGCATTCTGTGCCCATCTCTAATCTCTGTATCCAAAAGTGTAATAGTGGTCACTGGGCCCTTGGTTTTTTTCCTCTGCTAAGGGGACAACCAACTCGCCAACCATGGCCTGGAACTCCTCCAAAAAAAATTTACAATGGCCTGTGCCCTTTCCTCCAGATAAAATAAAATCATCTAAATGATGTGCCGTGCTGGACGAATGCATCCTCTGCCTCAGCTGCCACTCCAAAAACATGCTGAACTTTTCAAAAGTAGCACAGGCAAGGCTCTGTCCATGTAAAATTCACCCTGGAACTGAAAATCTAAAAGTTTGAAATCCTTGGGCTGTATGGGGAGGAGACGGAATGCTGATTCAATATCGCATTTTGCCATCTCCACCCCAACCCCACAAGCCCGAACCATCCATATGGCAGCATCAAAGGCTGTGTATTTCACTGAGCATATTGTTGACAGATGAACCTTTTGGGTGGGAAAGATGATGTATTCGTCTAAACTCCCCTGCTGCTTTCTTGGGTACCAAGCCCAATGGAGATACCTGAAAATTAGGCAGCAGCAGGCACACAAGCGGTCCCACTACCCAGCCCTCGGCCACTTCCTTGTCTATTTTCTTTTGTACCACATGCTCCCTTCCCGTAATAGACTTCTAAACCCCCAAACTGGGATCCTAAACCTGAAACTGAAACCTCTCATCAGAAACCCAGCCGCCTCCTTATCAGGGTAGCTTTGCAATCAAACTCTCAGAACCTGCATCCTAATTGGGCTTGGGCCCATTTTCAGGAGGCCCTCCCCCATTTGGGGGCTTCCTGGGCACACCTGACTCTCTGGCCCTGCTGTGCTCTAGCCCTGGCACAATTGACCACTGCATGTTGGGTACCACAAATGGAGCAAACAATTGTGTTCTGCACGGCATCCTGTTGCAGTGCCCCAAACTGTTAAAATTCCAGCAGACCAACTGGGGTTGAACTGGCTGACCCGGTCACGGGCAGGGAGTAGGAATCGCATTGGGATGCCTAACCATGCGTTTATTATGAAAACCTATCACTGCATGGTTGTCATTATCTGCAACCAGAGGGAGGGCAGTGGCTCATCCCATCTCAGATGATGCTGCGTGACCACTCTCATCCAAAAATTCTCTTTGTAGAGTAACCACATATGCCCTGGGAAGTCCACATACACCCTGTAAAAAAGGTCCTGGTATCAACAATTGTGCCCTGTATGGGTGTGCTTGCAACACCATGGACATGTAGATTGTATATGCTACTAACCAGTTAGCCCTCAAGCACTCAGGCTTCATTCAAAGCCTGCACTCCTTGTCCTTAGCATCCTCTTTCTTCAGCTCGTTATTATCCATATTCCTATTCAACAAACTGAACATGTCTACATATTCCCCCCTCCGTATATGCTCACTCATTGCCTGAGCCAAATGTTCCCCAAGTGGTAAAACGTAATCACCATAGGGCAAAGCCTGCTGAGGCAACCCTGCAAGGCAGGCTGCTTCACCTGGGTATGGCCAAGCTACACCACTAGAACCAGCTCCCCTTTGCAGCGTAGTATGAGAATACACAGTATTAACTGGCAAGTAGCCCAACTGTGCGCCTGCCACCAGGGGCTGCATAGTCCTCACACTGCAACCTGGTGCAGGCTGGATGGGCCACTGGACCACTGCCTGCTCTGCGGGCTTAACAGTGCCAGCATGCTCCTTGGCATGGATGCCCATGGCCAGACCACCTTCTGTATCATGTCAGGTTCAGGTGTCAAATCACTGTTGCCAGATCTGCTTGCCATTGCCGCTGCACCTGGCCTGATGTCCTGCCAGTGGTTCAAGGCCTGGTCCAGGTTCCTGGCCTCCACCTGACTTGGCAGGCTGGTTACTGCCACTGTTTGCTCTGCCTCAGGCATCATCACCTCTGCCACTGTGGCCTGTCCTTCTCTCTGCTCCAGAACAGAAAAACACATTATTAAATCATCCACCAAGGCTCTAAGCTTGGCCCTCTTATGAGTCCTTGATGGCCTAAAAGATGCCCACAACTGAGCTGGTCCCTGACCCTGCTGGGGCTCAACACCCCTGCTCCATTCCAATGTTTCCACCCTGGCCCTCACCTGTTCCCACATGGGCCAATCCTCCTCATCCAAGGAAGATTCAGGGTGCTAGACTGCCAGTGCCCCCTCCTGGCCAGTTTCCACCCCTTGATTTTTCCCTGCCCTTTTTTTGGGGGGGGGCATCTCCAGATGCTGTCCTAAGCCATCAGCCCAAACCTTGAAGCTCTACCACTGTACAGAGCATATTTGGCAAGAAAAAGGGGGGCACACTTTTCCCTTATCCACGCTCACCCCATCAGGCCACCCTTGAACTCACTCCCTGTACAGCACCTCCCTCCGAGAACTTAATGCTATATATCACTAATGGGAATTATGATTATTATTTATTTTTCTTACCTTTTTTAGTATTTTAAACTTAGTTCTACTGTTATTTACTTATTTATATTAAGTAACCAACACTAGGAGGTGCTTGCCTGCCCTCCAGAGCCAACACACCTTTGCTACCCTCCACCGATGTCCTTAAGGGCCCCTCAAACCTTCCAGGGTGTGTGAAGCCAGCCCCCCCCCACTCCAAATCACTGTGTGGCTCACAGCCTGCACCATGCCTCCAGCGCAGCCACTGCAGCTCTGCCTTGGCAGCCAGGCTCCCTGTCTGGCCAAGCAAGTAGAAGGGGAGTGAGGGGGGCAGACAGGGTTGCCTACCCACCAACAACGCTCACCCAACCCAATGGACAAACAACCGGTCGCTCCTCCGAACTGCGCCACATCACTAAAATGGCACCTGTGACCACTCTGAGATGGTATTCCACCAAGTAATGCACCCTTTGAATAGTTCTTTCTCGGAAGGTGTAGTACATGTGTTTGTAGAACAGCCAAGTCATCCTTGTCAGGCTAAGGATTCCGATTGTCAGCATGTAAATGATTAACTGAGCCAAAGCAATTTATATGCCTGAAATGTTACTTTGTTTTGATGCCCATTATTCATGTTCCTGAAGGATATGGCACATCTTTCCTTTGGAAAGATTAACAGCACAAGTCACTCATAAGACAAATCGCAGCTCTCAAAATCTAAACGTGTCAGATGACACAGAATTTTTCTGAAAGTATTCTACACATATTTTACACTTATAGACAACCTGCTCTGATCAGTTTATTCAGATTGCAGTTAAGAAAAGGAAGGGCTTCTGAATAGAGATGGGCACGACTTAGCGGTATTTCCGTTTCCGTTTCCGTTACTCGGTTCCGTTACTCTACGGAAACGGTAACGGGAATTACTCCCCCAGACTTCGAGCTCGAACCGATGAACGAACAATTTTGGTCTGATTTGTCGTGCTCGTTCCTTGCATCGCGAGATCGCGCGATGCCACACGCGGCACAGATAAAAAGTTTTTAAAAGTTAAAAAAACCCGGTTCCCGGCCAAAAAGCAGGCGGGAAAATGCCTGCCGTGCCTCAGGGCACCTACCAGAGGGGTTGTTTCTGGAGGTCCCCGGCCTCCCCCCTCATCCCCCGTCCTGGGCTGCTCTGGTGGGACTCGCCGCAGGCTCGCAGCCAGCAAAAAGCCCAGTCTCAGCCGCCAGCCGCGCGCAATTAAAGCGCAAGCAAGCGGCACGGACGGCACAGGAAAAAACTTTTAAACTCTCCCCCCACCCATTCCCGGGCCAAAAAAGCAGGCGGAAAAATGCCTGCTTGATATGGGTGCAGGGCAACCTACCGGAGGGGTGGTTTCTGGAGGGGGGGGTCCACGCCTCCCCCCCGTCCTGGGCAGCGGACTCGCGAATCGCCATCGCCATGCCATGCGGTGCGGGCCGGGGATCCAAATGGGGCGGCGAACGCAATATGTTTTGAAATCGGGTCCAAAAACAACACAGCACAACAGAAACACGCGAAAATTTATAAACTGCCAGATTTTTCACAGTAGCAGTGGGTTTTTTCTTGCAACAAAATGTCTCTCCTTCCTCCTCCTCTCCCATCTGATTTTATTTTATTTATTTTATTTCACTCTGCGCAAAGATGGTGGCAAGTTGGCCAGCATGTGGGGTGGACAACCATGCAAATTTTTGGAGCCATCCACCAGTCGCATGGCCACTTGGCCATGGAGACTTCTGGATGTGCCAAAAGCCCCCTAAACCTCCTAGCCCTAACCCTAACCCTTGATCCGTACTCAATTACGTCACAGATGTCTTCTTAGTGGGTCAGAGAGGCACCAGAGGTGCAACCCACTAGCCACATCGTAACCTTACCACGTCACTAGCCTAACCCTAGCTCTTGCACTAAGCCACCTTAAAGCCAGATCTATTCTTGCTTCACTACAACGCAGCAAGTACAATTCCCTTCTGTGGTGAGACATGGTGGTGCGGGCCTTGTGCGGGAGGTATGACCTATGACTCTCACACTGGTCTCACGTCTGCACATTATGTTATGCAATATCCATATGGCCTATTCCATAGCATTTTGCCAGCAACAGCAGGTGAGGAAGGGAGACCCCCATGTAGAGGGGTCTCTCTTGGAGCCTGCTTCCCTTCCTAGTGGCAGAGGCACCCAACGGGTGCCTCCAGGAGCCCACTTTCCCTTTATGCGGGCCAGGGGCAGGCACCCACCCCACAAGGTGCTCCAGGAGCCCGCTCCCCCCCAAAAAAACATACTAATAACGATAAGAAAAACGAAAAAATGAACCGACTAATTTTTGCGAATTTTCGCGAAAACCGGAAACGACCCGAAACGGGACCGGCCCGACTAACGACAACTCGAAAAAAAATTTTTTCAAGTCGTGCCCATCTCTACTTCTGAATTAAAAACTAATTGGATCCAAAAGCAAAGCAAACCTCCCCATAGTACTTCAAGCACTCTCTGGGCAGTTTACAATTTAATTATGCAAGCTACACAATGCCTTCCCCCAGCAAGCTGGGTACTCAATTTACGAACCTCAGAAGGATGGAAGGCTGAGTCAACCATGAGCCAGCTACCTGGGATTGAACCCCAGGTCGTGAGTACAGTTTTACCTGCAATACAGGCATTTGACCACTGCGCCACGAGGCTGCTTGTGGGGCCTCATATATCAAGGGGCCCAAATGCCTTCCCTGATGCCAACCACCATCCTCTTCAGCAACCACTGAAGGTTCCACCAGGAGTGGCAAAGATCTGTAGACCACACAGGCTTATGCTACTCCATGACTGTCTGCTACCTGAGAACTGGACTGGGCCAGCAGGGCCCTCAGCTGTGCCGGGTTGAGGCCTCAGCAATCATCTTCCTCAACCTGCCTGCCCTGCAGTTTCCAGTTTGGAGCCTCGCCAACCAACAAAGCTGGCAGGGAAAATCTGCCAGCTTTGAGAATGAGAAGCCTCTCTCTTTCTCTCTGTCTGTCTGTCTGTCTGTCTGTCCTCTCTCTCTCTCTCTCTCTCTCTCTCTCTCTCTCTCTCTCTCTCTCTCTGTGTGTGTGTGTGTGTGTGTGTGTGTGTGTGTGTGTGTGTGTGTGTGTGTGTCCCACCTCAATGTCCTGACAACATTCTCAGCTAACACTGTTTATTAGTTTTGCTCACCACCAGCCTGGGATCTGTAGCCCCACCAAACATGGGGCACGCAGGAAAGCCTGGACTCCTACTTCTTTCAAAAGAAAGACAACTTGTTCTTGCTTAGATTATTTCTGTGTACCTTGTTTGGATGGAATATCTGAAATTTTTGCTTTGGAAAACTCAAGGAAACAAAAGAGTCAGTCTAGTCCCGTATTCTAGAAGAGAATACTTGCTTGAAAATAATGAATATCTTGATACAGTCCTCTAAACTTTATTGCACAAAGTCTGGTCTAAGGTTAATAATAATATTCATTGTTATAACCAAGTCAATTCTGAGTTATGGTGACCCTTTTAAGGGTTTTCCAGGTAATGATTGCTCAAAAGTTGCCTACCATTCCTTTCACTGGGGGGGGGGGGCACTCTGGAACTGGGCAATTTGCAAATTTGCAATTTGCCCATGGCCACACACTTCTTTTCCTGGGGACCCAGTGGGGCAGTGTTTTTCAACCTTTTTTGGGCAAAGGCACACTTGTTTCATGAAAAAAATCACGAGGCACACCACCATTAGAAAATGTTAAAATGCCAAATTCCACCCCCATACAAACACGCGCGCCACGCGCAACGCCGCCTTTTTTCCAGCTCGTTAAAAAGGCCTCGCAACCTGACAGCTGCTGGCTGGTGGGGAGGGGAGAGAAGCAAGAGCTGGTGGGTCTCTCTCTCCCCCCCGCCCCCCACTCACACCCAAGTCTCCCTTGCCTTGCAACCCGACTTACTCTCTTCCGCTTTTATCAAACCGCTCTCTCTGGTTGTCACTCCTGCACCATCCCGAGCATGATGTCCCAGGCAGCCACCATTGCGCCACCCCTAACACCCCGGTGTCTTGGAAGGGAAGTGTTAATGCCAATTAAAAAGGACCTGCCCCTCCACTCCAGAGAGAGAGAGAGGTACACACACACTTCGCCTATGCTCCTCCTCAGCCACCTCTCTCCTTTGCACGGCACTGCGGGCGAACTCCACTCCACCGGTGCGGTCGCGATCGGGCAAGCCCCAAACTCACGGCGGGCTCACTCGGCCACACGCGCAGCCGGCACCATCCGCCCCCCCGCCCGGCCAGAAGCCACCTTTCCGCGCCGCTGCTGCTGTGCTGCAACCACCACCACCACCACCCCGACCCCCGCTGCGCGTGCCAAACTTCAGCTCCTTCCGTCCTTAGGAGGGAGAGAAGCAGCCAAAGGGGCTTTTAAAAATAAAAAGGGAGAGAGATTTAAAAAAGTGGAGGGTGTCCCCCTGAGGAGCGCAGCGCACCTGCTGGCCAAGGGTGGGGTCAAACATTTTTCCCACGGCACACCAGGCAACATCCCACGGCACACAAGTGTGCCGCGGAACAGTGGTTGAAAAACACTGCAGTGGGGAATATAACTCCCAACCTCTGACTCCACAATTAGACACCTAACTCCTTGAGCTATCCAATCAGCCATGATATGAAGTTATGGGTGGGTAGGAAAATTATTTGACCCACATTTCAGTGATAACTTCCATGAGATACTAAATGCATACGTTTGGAGCCTTGTGTTTTTCAGAATATTTCTATATAATTCCCCAGAACTATTCAATTTGTATACTTTAGGATTAGGGTACAGTACACCCAATATATGCCATTTGTCTCCTGCCAGCTATAGATTTGGCAGTGAGCTGAGCATACTCAGATTCCCCCAAATCTGAGCTATAGTATTTCAGCCACTGTGAGGTAGGTCACTGTGATAAAAAAGTGTTCTGCTTATATACCGCCCCATACTACTACAAGTAGTTTCTGGGCAGTTTACAATTTTTAATTACAGAGTGCAGGCTACACATTGCCCCCCCAGCAAGCTGGGTACTCATTATACCGACCTCGGAAGGATGGAAGACTGAGTGAACCTTGAGCCTGCTACCGGGGATTGAACCCAAGTCGTGAGCACAGTTTTACTACCAGTCATCATAGGATTATTTTTAAAAGGGAAAATGCAGAACCAAGAAAATAGGAGTACCAGGCTATGCTTAAACTGGGGAAGGTGTTTATTCATAGGCCAGCAAAATGAGGTCTTTCTAGCCAATCATGTACAGGAATCAGAGATCCTTCAAAGAGTCAACTGCGAAGACTTTAGTAGGAGCCTTATGGTGCAGTGGTTAAACAGCTGTACTGCAGCTTTAACTGTGCTCATCACCTTAAATCCCAGGTAGCCATTTTGTGGATGACTCAGCCTTCTATCCTTCTGAGGTCCATAAAATGAGGATACGGCTTGCTGGAAATGAGTACACAGCTTGCTGGGGGCTGGGGCAACGTGCAGCCTGCATAATAACTTGTAAACCACCTAGAGCAGTGGTGGCGACCCTTCGGCACTCCAGATGTTTTGGACCACAACTCCCAGAGTCCTTTGTCAATAGCAGTCTAGGCTTAGAATTCTGGGAGTTGTGGTCCAAAACATCTGGAGTGCCAAATGTTTGCCACCACTGGCATAAAGAGTGCTTTAAGCACTTTGGGGAGGTACATAAGCAGAACACTTGGCTTTGCTTTGCTACAGTATCTATAAGTCAATAAGACAAAAGTCATACACACACATACTCAGAGAAGTAGGAACATGTGGTTCATTGATAAGTACTGGGCTAGCCAGCAAATTTGTTATTTCCTCCTCTCTTCTGCATAGCTGCACTCGCTATACTTGGTCTTTTCTAAGAACATAAGAACAGCCCTGCTGGAACAGGCCACAGCCCATCCAGTCCAGCATTCTGTCTCACACAGTGGCTCACCATTTGATTCAAGGTATTCCCAAGCAGATGTCTTCACCTGGTTATGATTCCCTGCTAGGGATGGGCACGAAACGAACAATTTTCCATTTCTGTTTCTGTTTTTTTGTTTCGTTATGTAATGACGACAAATGAATTTTGTCTCTAAAATGAAACAAAACGAACAGAAACACCGGAATTTTTGTCGTGCGTTTCGTTTCCATTACTGCAATATGAGTGAATTGCTTAAAATCCTAAAAAAAATCACAAAAATTGAAATAAATGGTAATGAAATGGTAACGAAATGAACCAAAATGAAAACGATTTTTTTGCAAAAATTTGCAAAACACAGAAACAAACCGAAACAGACCCTCCAAATGACAAACGACAAATGAAATGACAGTTTCTGATTTGTGCCCATCTCTATTCCCTGCAAATGACATTGAGAGTTATCCTGCCTATCTCTTTAACCCAGAGGTTGTCCTTAGGCATCCATAATGATAGCCATTGATACCCTAGTTCTCCATTAACTTGTCTAATCCTTTCTTAAAGCTGTCAAGGCAGACAGCTGTCACCACTTCTTCTGGCAGGGAGTTCCAGAGACCAGTAAAGTACTTTCTCTTATTTGTTTGAGATCTAAGACCCAAAAGTTTCACAGAGTGCCCCCTAGTTCTGATGTTGCGCGATAGGGAAAAACAGTTTTTCCTTATCTACTTTCTAATGTTCTAAACAACATTATTCGTTCTGGGTTGAACCAATTAGGACTTTGTTTCTTTAATTAACTAAGGAGTTATGTAGTTAGAGCTCCTGGGGTTTTGAGGTTAACCAGAGGCCCAACTATTACATTTTAATCACCATAGCACTTTCAATTCCTGTAAGAGAAGTGGATTGCAATTGAATGGGGGGGGGGTCAGTATTGCAATTTGAATGGGGGAGGGGGAAATCACTCATCACTCTTGAATTTGAGAAACCATCCTAAGCTTTCATTTAAATATTGAATTTCTTTTTTAAAGTAGAATCTCCTGCCATAAATTCTGTAGTAATATTCACTAGTGCTCCTGCTGAAATCCAAATAAGCAGGCAAGCAAGAGAGGGATATGAATCTTTACATATTTATGTGATTGTGAATTTCCTCTGCTCTGGTCTGGTTATTTTTATAAGGCAACAAGGAAAGCAGGATAGGAGAGAAATCACTTTGAGATCTTCACAGTAAGTAGTTTTTAGCTTGCTAGTGGGTCAAAGAGCTTGTGTCACCTGCCATTAATATCATTTTTCTCCCTCCCTTGAGGCATCCGGGTTGCTCTTCTGAAACACTGCTGAAATTTACACAGAGTAAGAAAATTAGCATGACAAGCTGGGGAACTCAACGAACATATGGCCCTCAACAACAATTTTCCTTAGAAGGATGATCCTGAGATCTGCCATGATAGGCCCTTTACACATATACTTTGTTGGTGTCACCCCGGCACGTTTGGTCAACAAAACTCTGCATTTTCTTCTGAAAGACTGCAAAGGCTACAGGCCTATTTATGCACTGTATATGATCCAGCATTATCAACACAGTTAGAAGGGATTTCCTTTGGGGGGGGGAATGCAGTCTTGTATGGTTCTCCTTTAACAATGGAATCTATGGGAACATACTGTGTTAGCTTCCTTCCTTTCAGAGTCTTCTTCCTCTCTCTCTCTGTTAGCTGCCTTTCCTCTCACCTCCATCTTCTGCTCTCTGAAGATAGCAGGAGGATACATTTGTGCACTATGTGTATAAAAGAACAAGTGTATGCACTGTAAGTAGAAGTGTTCCATTTCCCTCAATCCAGAAGCATCCACACTGCTCTTTTCCCTCCATTACGAAGAGAAGGGATCTTTCCATGTTTTTCTCTGCACCAAAAAGGCAGTCACTGAATTTCAGATCCTCCCAGGGGAGGTTAAACTAAATTGGTCTATTGGAAAGCCTTCGAGTGAAATATAATTCAGCTCTGAAGTGCTGTTGTCTTCATAGAGATCAAAAGGTTTAAACACCACTTATGAATGCTTCCCTTTCAAACAATAGGGCTATTCAGTACCTAGGATCAAGTACCACCTGTTTGTTTAACACAAAATGTTAAGTATGTGACTAAACACAACAACATGCTTAGTAGGCATTTAAAACTAGTGTCCCTGAGTAATTAAAGATATTTGTGCATTAAATATAATGTGCTTTCACGCCTCTCCATATCTTGCAGTTTACTCAGCTGTTTTTGTGATTGGTATTGGGATATTTGCCTTTTTTTAAAAAAAAATCCATAGCACACATATCTGAGAAAATCACCTCATTGTAAATATATGTTTTAATTACAAGAAGTATCCATTCTCGTTCATATCTCCTTACCAACATCCTCCTCCTCCTCTGAATTAAGAACATTTTTTTTTACTTTGGCCTCCTCCTGCTTTTTATAAAATTCTGAAGCTTTTTATTCTGCCTACTATTCTGGCTAGTAATATGGAAAAGTCCAACAGTACTCCCTAGAGATGGGCACGACTAGGAAAAATGATGTTTCGATTTTTCATTTGTCGGAGCGGGTCCGTTTCGTTCCGTTTCCGTTTTTCGTGATTTTTTTTGAAAAATTTTGTTTTGCCGTTTTGTTTGTCGTTTGTCATTTCTACCGCGATTTTGCGTGATTTGACTTCGCTAATGTAAAACTTTGAAAATAAATGGTATATTTTAAAATAAATCCACACACCTCACACTCCCAGTTGACCCTACTCCCCCTTTATCCAATATTAATATATCAGAAAAATCCTTTCCCCACAAACAGCCAGAGAACAAAGAAAGAATAACTGCTATTCCTTTCAGCAGACAAAGCTGCAAGGAATGAAAAAATAATTTTCTAAACTCAATTCGATCTTCTTCTCTGGATCGGGAACTCACAGGACAGGAGGTGAAATCGTTCCTGCCTGTGCCTGTTATGTTGTCGTGTTTCCTCCCTGCCTGCCTAACTTAAAGCCTAAAGCCTCCCCCTCCTCGAATAATCTCTCAATCGGATTGCGGTTCACAGCACCAGCACCAGCAGCAGCCAGCCCTCCTCCCTCAACCACATCCACACCCGACTGTGATTTCTGGAAGGCGCCTCAGCTTTTTATACCCTCTTACACATCCAGAAGTGTCAGTCAAAAGCTGGCCATTCCATTGGTTGAATTGTTCAAAAAATTTGCATGGTCCCATCCCATGGCCAGCCCATCATTGCGCAGGTCTAAAAAATAAAATAAAATAAAATAAAGTAAAATAAAATAAATGCAGATGTTTTATTGCAAGAAAAACCCATTGCTGCTACTATTAAAATTCAGGCATTAGAATAAATAAATTTCACCGTGTTTGTGTTGTGCTTTGATGTGTTTTTGGACCACGATTAAAAATATATATTGTGGTAGCCATTTTGGATCCCCTCCCCCCACTGCATGGCATGGCGAGACGACGAGGATGATGCCCCCCAGCCTGGTGCAAGCAGCCCAGGACAGGAGAGGAGAGAAAAAAAGGCCGGGGACCCCCCCCCCAAAAAAAAACACCCCTCTGGTAGGTGGCAAAGCCTCAGGCAGGCATATTTTTGCCTGGTTTTTCACAGAGGTCTGGCCGGGATTTTTTAAAACTTTTTTTCTACATGTGCTTCATTTTGCATCGCGCGAGCGTGATGCCATTAACGGTAATGACAAACCCGAACAAATTTTTCTTTGTTCTGTTCGGGTTCTGGCTGGCCCATGTGAATTACTGTTTGTCGTTCCGTTACATAACAGAAATGACAAACGGTAACGAAACGGTAATTTAGTCGTTCTGTGCTCATGTCTAGTACTCCCTGTCCCATCCTCTGTCTCTTGGAGCACAAACCTGTGAGTTTGGTTAGTTTGTCTGATTGATATTTTTTGCCTAGAATGGAAATACATTCTTCCTAAATTCCAAATCGGTGTATCCATTTTCTCCATTTACTGAACATATTTAAATATGAATGACTAAAATGCTGGACTATAAAGAAGGCTGATCGCCGCAGAATTGATGCTTTTGAGCTGTGGTGCTGGAGGAGAGTCTTGAGAGTCCCCTAGACTGCAAGGAGATCAAACCTATCCATCCTGAAAGAAATCAACCCCGAATGTTCACTGGAAGGACAGATTTTGAACCTGAGGCTCCAGTACTTTGGCCACCTCATGAGGAGAGAGGAGTCCTTGGAAAAGTCCCTGATGTTGCGAAAGATTAAAGGCAAAAGGAAAAGAGGACGGCAGAGAATTAGATGGTTGGATGGTGTCATCAATGCAACCAATATGGATTTGACCAAACTCCGGGAGGCTGTGGAAGACAGGAAGGCCTGGTGAGCTCTGGTTCATGGGGTCACGAAGAGCCGTACACGACTGAACAACAACAAAAATGCATGTATGTTGAGTTTGTATGCTGTTTGCCCATTCATACATACATACACATACACATACACATACATATATATATGATATTATTTCAGTTATCCAAAATGTACTGCAAAACTTGTATTCCAGAACCAAGGTACATATTATCAGAAGCATGCCATGAGTAATATTGGTGAGAATTTCCTTCCAGGTGGACAGGATAGGCAGGAGTCTATTTAGGTGCCATCCACAGGTCTCTGTGAAATTCCCAAGGAAGGGTGATCTACAACTATTTATTTTATTCATATTCCCCATTTCTTTTCATTATGAAACTGGTGACATGGGATTTTGAGATGGTCTCACATTCTATCATTGAACATAACCAGACCTGCTCAGCTTCCACATGACACCTTGGCCTTTTGCCTGCCATATTCTGTTGTCACAGTGAGACTGTGCACTCCAACTAGTTTTGCTTATTTATGCCATGGAGTTATTTCATCCCTACTGAAATTGATTGGGTATATTTGATGGCTTTTAGAGTGAGAAGGGTCTCTTCAAGTAACATTTCTAATATACAGTGAAGCAAAAATGTCAATATTTCCTTGATGAGTTTTGATCTAGGGAAGGAAAAAGCACACACACCATGAATTACTCAACCAACAATAGACCTACATTCATAGCCCAGCAAAACAACATCTGAGCATACACAGCAGAAACAAATAAATCATGTAATTTGGCCTTTTCAAAGGTCAGAAAACAAGAAATTCAAGAATAGTTATTATTAGCACATGCATTGTGGAGGACAAGTATTAAGGCAGAATGAAAGGTAAAAGGTAGAGAGAACATTCAGCAGGTCCAAAATGGGGCAGTCATATTGTTAACTTGGATAGTCACAGGAATTACCCCCTTGTTACAGCGGTTTCAGGGGCTGCCAATCTATTTCCAGACACAATTCAAAATGCTGATTCTAACCTATAAAAACCTAAACAGATTGAACCCAGAGGCCTGTCTTTTGGTCCCATCACCATCAGAAGTGGGGAACACGGGACAGGGCCTTCTCTGTCACTGTTTTCAGACTTTGGAACTCCTTTCCATAAGAGGCCAGCCTGGCACCATCTTTACTGTCCTTCTGTAGTCAGGCAAAGACCATTCTCTTCAGGCAGGCTTTCCCTAAGTGGCTTTTAAAATTATAGGGCTTTTTTTTTTAGTATTTGTATACTCAATGTTGTTATCTTTAAACACTGTCTTTTCATGATCTAAGCCACCTTGGGTCTGTTCAAATTACAGCAAGCTACTCCTGCTGTGTACTGCTGGATTCTATGAGACCCAATACAAGATATCCAAAACAGAGAGATCCAGACGAAATTACCAATTTATTAGGCCTAATAAAGATGGTAAGGCGAATGGCTCACCCAAGGCAGTGCAAGGCGTTCAGCACCCAAAACAGGAAAAACACAATATTTTATTTCCTCCCCCCTCCCTCCCTCAGAGTGTGCACATTCTCTGGGTTGGGCAAGGGGTGGTGTTTTGGGACAACTAATGAAAGCCAGTCCAGAAGTCTCTTGGGGGAGGTCCTGGGCATTCCTGATGTTCTGGAACCAGATACCTGCACAGGTGTGATCAGGCCATATCTTGTCCTTAATGAGCCATCATGGGAGTGATAATAGGAAAGGAAGAGACTGGCATTGTCCAAAGGGCTTGGGTAATCTTTGGGTAATTAACAGGTCAATGGGGGAGCTGAACAGTCACAATGGGGAGCTGGAAAGTCAATAGGGGGAGTCCCAGCCACTAGACACAGTTCCTGGTGGACATGGAAGTGAAACAATGAGATGCCTCCAGGCTGAGATTAATCCATGATGCATCCTGCGTGCTGAAGCCCTTGTGGAGAAATGGAGTCCATCCTGAAGATTCAGCCTTCCTGCCATGTGGCTGCCATGCCTTGCCCAAGATGGCTTAGGTCCAGGAAAAATAGGACAGTGTAGGAACACGTTTTAAGCACACCCAGGGAGAGTGGGTTAAGGGAAGGAGAGAAAGAGGAAGAAAGAGAGAAAAAGAGAGAAGAGAGAGAGAGTAGGGCAGAAAGGGGGAGAAGGGGGGTTGGCTGGCTGGGGTAAGAGACCAGGGTTCGTAAAGACAGAGAGATGATGGAGGTAGTTTCTGGAGGAGAGGGATGCGCCTTGGATTTGGAGATGATCATTCATGATCATCACCTCATGAGCCAAGAGCATGGTGGAAATAAACCATCAGCTCAGGAAGATTTCCTGAGCTGCGTATCTGGCTGCCTCAAATGTTCAAAGAGTAAGATCCAATTTGGCCAAGAAAGGGTTAACTAAATTTACTGGTGAGGGGCCTTGGCTATCCCTCGGTGGAAGCCTTTGGAACAGAAGAAATAAGTCTCCAAAGGTTTCCACAAAGGGAGAGGGCCCTATTCATTCGATTTGGCAATGTGGGGTGGTCTACCGTCATAGAAAAGCATTACCGACTGAAAGCAGAATTCCCCTGGAACTGAGACACAGCTAGGAAACGGACCGGTGTTATGTCTTAACTCAAGCCAGGTCCGTGGAACCGTGAAGCAGGCAGGGAAAGGTGGATTCATGCCGCTGGTGTGGCTAGATCTCAGCCGCCTCCCTGGAACCCAGGACCGGTTAGGAGTTTTGAATTTTCACGGTCCAGGGACTATGGAACTAATTCGTTGTAGTGGTCTACTGGTTTAATCTATCACAATCTTATCCTTGCTAAGTGCCCCCTTCCATCTTGTAATTAACAAGACATTGACGGATGGGGGGGCACTGATTGGCTAAGACACGCAGGCGGTTAGTCTTTTAGCACCCCTGCTGTTTTATAGACTCCCCGCGGAAATGAACTGCCACGGTTATCTTGTATCAGCATAAACTGGCAACTTGGATACTAAGTGGTGTTTTCTGCCACCAAGGCTCCCGATTCCGCTTAGCAATGCCTCCAGCCTGCAAAAGTGGTCGTATATGTATTTTCCCCAATATCTCAGGAACGGAGTGGAGTTTTTGGACCGGGTTTGAAGTGTAGTGCTTATGACAGTGTGGGGCAGGCGAGGGAAGTTCCGGGGAGTCTCGGAACCACTCCAATTATTTATGGTGACTGTTTTTCCATTACAACTCTTCAAGACATAGACATCTGGTGTAAATAGATGAGTAGCAATATGATGACAATATTCCCTTATATAGAGCGGGAGCTAGAGGAGTGGTCTGCTCCAGGATATTTAGAGACTAAAGGTAGATAGATAGTGAGCACTGCTTAAATTGACTCCTCCTCAGTTTAGATCAAAACTAGTGCAAGGAACGGGGAAAATATAGCAGATTTGAAGGCACTGCCTTTTCCACGGCCTATAGAACAGTCACAAATCCAGACAGAAAGGGAGGGATGGGGGAAGGAAAAAAGGACCCACCTCCAAGACCTGACATCTGGACAGAGAGAGTGGATGATATAGTCAACTATATGTCCTCTTGATTCTTTTATATTTTGGTTCTTTGGAACTAGGGGAAGTTAGCTGGAAAAAAATCAGAAAGTAATTAATAAGTCTTTCTAGGAAACAGTGGGACCACCTGGCTTTAATGAGATATGATAACCCAGGGAAAATAAAAGCTATCCAAATAAAGAGTTTTATGGCAATTTTCACCTGGTTACTAATAACTCCATTTTTGGAGAAGGTGGTCAAGACTATATGAAAGTCCGGACCCATTATAGTTGGGTACTGCCTCTTTTTTTGGATAGAGCTGGGCATGACCATGATGTTATAGGAAAAAGGGCAGGAAATATAACTTTGCTATTTCCCCGTGACTTCTCAGTGACTTTGATAGCATCATCCATGACATTCTTTTGGACTGGCTATGGAAGGAGGCAACAGGGAGTAGAAATTATTATTTTTGCTTGTCTCATCCTTATGTAGAAGATAAGGAACTGAGTAAGGAACTGAGTAAGGAACTCAGAGTGAGAGAATGTGATGTTTTATGGTGCTTTAAAAAAAAGAATGAGGGAAAATGTTCTTGCACAAATTAAGAAAATAGCATCAAAAGGACCTGAATCAAACTGTCCATATGATAAAATCTATTGCTTATTGCCCATAATTTTAAGGACGAGAAGCATAAAAAGATGTGTTGACATCCACTAAACAAACAGTTGTTCTGTGCTTGCTATGTGTGAACCCTTTGCTTCTCAATGGGAAAAGGTCACTAGCTTTGTCTAGAGACTGTTTGTGCAAATGATTGAAAACAAGGCCCTTTATTTAGTACATGCAATTAACATTAAGAGTGGTCCCGTGGCCATGGGGAGCCCTCCCAGAGCCGGGCGCTGCTCCGGTCACCACCCACAACAGGCCACCACCCTGGAGCACCACCAAGTGCCGCCCTCCCTTGGCCCCCCTCCCCAAGGACAGATCCGCTGCTCTGTCCGCCACCCCCATTGGGTTGCTACCTCAGAGCCCCACACAGCGCCGCCCTAACTGGGGCCCTTCTCCCTGGGAACCACTCCGCCCAGGAGCCGCTGCCCCAGCAGACCGCCACCCCCCACACACCCCGGGCCTAGACCCGGGAAACCTGGGCACTGCACTCCCCCATGCTCCAACGATGCCCTCCGCTCCTGCTTCTGAGCTGGCTGCACCGTCGCTGCTTTGCCATGTGGCCAAGATGGCGCTGGGCGCAGCCGAGCTCCAACGTCCTCCCCTCCAAAGCCTACTGAGTGCCGACAAAGAGGCCGAGATCCTGGAGCCCAGGCCTCATAAGGGCTCGGATCCCGCCTCTTCTCATGAGACCAGCAAAGTCTCGCGTCAGCTCCGGTGGGGAGGAGGCAAAGAGGCTCCGCCCGGCCCAGCCCCCCTCTTGGCGCCCTCCGCTTGTTGAATGACAGCCCGGTGGGCTGTCATTCACCAATCAGAGATGGCTGTACAGGGCGGGATCCCAGCCCCCTCTCGTCGTCCTCCGCTGCTCCATTTTTCATCGCACGAGCAGCGCGGCAGCAGTAACGGAAACGAACAGAACCGAAGAAAAATTTCTTGGTTCTATTTGGGTTGAGCTTGCCCCATTGCAATGGTCATTATTCGTACCGTTATGTAACAGAACAAATAACGGAGAACGGTAATGAAAAAATTGTCATTTTGTGCCCATCTCTACACAGAACACACACACACACACACACACACACACACACACACACACACACACACACACATGAGATGTGACTTAACAGGCTAGAGTACTTAAACTATTGGTTGCAAAGTTGGCAGCGCAGTGGTTTGAATCCTGGGTGCCACACAGCAGAGCGAGCTCCTGTTGTTAACCCCAGCTCCTGTCAACCTTGCAGTTCAAAAGCATGTAAATGCAAGTAGATAAATAGATACAGCCGTAAAAAGCTAACAGTGTTCCATGTGCAGAAATGTGTTCAGCCATGTCAGGCACATGGCCATGGACTTGCACAACATTGGTTCCTTGGCTTGGAAACAGAGCTGAGCACCGCCCCTAGAGTTGGACACAACTAGCACGCATGTGCAGGGGGAACCTTTTTAAACTCTGTTCTGACTTGATGGCACAGAATACAAACACACACATGCACGCATGCACGCACGCACGTATGCGCACACACACACACACACACACACACACACACACACACTCCAGTTGCAACTTACTATTGGATTTCAGCCTATGTTGTCCCCCAATTTTATATTCAATGCCCAGCCCTTGGGACAAATTAACTGTATACAACATTTCAGCTTTGCTGTGGCCCATACAGTGGTACCTTGTATAAAGGAATTAATTTGTTCCAAATGAAATTCTGTTAAGCAAATTTTCCTTTATACAAATTCCCATAGGAATGGATTGAAAACAGAGTAATCCGTAATCGCAACCATTTTTATATTGTACAGATTTGCCCCATAGACAATTCTGTTAAGCAAATTTCCCCTATCTCAGGAATTTTTTATGTTGTACAGATTTTATGTTATACAAACCATTTGTTGTATGAGGGTCCACTGTACATAATTTGGCAGGTAAAAATACAAAAGAAACTTGTATTCTTCAGTCACTCAAACATTCACCAAAGCTTTATTTAGAAAGGAGATAGGAAAGCTAAAGTGAATTTGATTTGACTGGTCTTTGCAGCGTAGGAGCATAACTAAGCAGGCAGGCAGGTTTCTAAGTAAGCATTCACACCGTTTTCAACATGATCCTCTCCTGTTCTTGTAGAGATGGAGTGTGAATTTATATTCAAAGGGCTATTAACAGATATCATTTTGATACCTTTTCACAGTGAGAAGAAAATGAGAGGTGACTATTAGAGACCAGATAAAGATGCCTCTTCTCTCCTTTCTATCAGCAGCTTCCTCCCTTCTACATGAAAATATTTTCTTTCTCTTCTCGCTACTGTTTCCCATCCTTAAACATTAAATATGGAGAGGTTTTTTTAAAGGAAGAAGATAGGAAAAGATGTCTTTTGTTTCAACTTCAGTGCTGTTATCTCAAGGCTCAATTTACTCAAGGAAGGCTTGATGGTAAGCCTAATCATCTCATTATCCATAATAATGGATTGAGTATCGATGCATTAATAACACATATTGCCAGCCCTCTACAACATGCTGCACCATTATTTCTGATTAAATTAATTAAATACTTCCCTGCTACTCTAATCACCCAGAAGTCCTATATCTAGAATCACTTCTCTGAGATCAATAATATATACCGTAATACTCTCCAGTATCATTGTGTAAATCCCTTAGTCTAACACATTGTCAGAAAATAGTTCTGATTTTTATTTACTTGTCTGTTTTATCAAGTTTATGTGCCTATCTTCCACTAGAGATGGGAACAACTTAATTCCTGCCACTTTGCATGAAATTCACCACATGGCACTGTGGGTGTTGTGCATTCCCTCCCATCCCCACTGGTTTGCCCACTCACATTTCATCACATGCCACTGGGGTCTTCCTTCTCCTTTGATGCTCTGTTGGAGGTGGGGAGAGAAAATCAAGGGCGTGGACTTACCTGAGAATTATCTGTTGCTGATAAGATGGGTCCCCTTGAGCTTGGGACATCTAGGCGGAAATAGCAGCAACCACAGAATCCAATTGGATTAGATATTTCCCCACTGGCTTCTGATTGGCCAATGAGGTTATCAGGATGACCAATAGGGGAAAACCAAGGAGAAAACTGCCAGACAGTCTGACTGTAAAAGGGGAACTTACACTCTGGTCCACCGATCCAACTTAAAACAGGTGGGCAAAGACATCCCCTGTTTAGCCCGCTGCTCACTGTCTCCTCCATTTTTGAGGGGAAGACATTTGCATTGGGCTTGGTGATAGGCGAACAACAGGAACAGGCCAGATTATTGCCTGCCTGAATGAAATGCCTTAGCAGGAACTGGGCCGGTTTTGAAATTATGGCATCAGGAACAAAGGTCTGAAAAGTATTCCTGTGTATGTTTCAAGTGGAGACTGTAGCTGAGAAATGTGATATGTTATGGCCAGTGGCTTTGTAAGGCAAGGTCACTAATCAAAGGCTGATACTTCACGTCCATCTCATCGCTGTTCACAGTCCTGCTGGGGACCGATACGAAAAAATCTAACCACACGTCCATTGCGGGATGAGGGGAGTTTGTCCCAACCATGCCCCCTGAACTGCGATCTAAGCACGATGAGAGATTCCCCTCCCTGGCTTCAGGAATCTCCTCATCTCACTTCTCATTCTGATACGAGTGCCCGTGAGGTAAGGCTCATCACGTAACGTGCCATTCTCCATCTAGTGGAAGGAGTGTGAAGTGCCATTTGCCAGTACATTCCCTATGGAGTCAGCAACGCAGTGCAGAGAGATTAAAAGACAAATGCCTCAAATTTAGCTCCATAATGCATTGAAGGCAAGGCTTCAGAGAATTGAAACATCAAAAAATGGAAGGTCGGGGCTGGAAAAAAATGGAGAACAAAGGCATGGAATTTCACATTCATCACGGAACCAGGACGTGCGGAAACAGTCATGCCAGTATCATAAATCATGCCTGTGCGTACACAGGAACAGGGCAGAACTGCAAGAAGACCACGTGACCGTGACTGACATCAACACACAACTAACTTCCTCCCGGGATGAGAGTGGTAGTAAAATAAACATCATAGTTCATTGACACAACAACTTGCCATGTTGATTTTGTAAGGAGTATCAGGAATTATGAGGAGTTAACCTCAATAAGCAGAGTTGCAGCAATGTCAAGGATTAAAGGCAAAAATATGACAGTTTCCATTGCTGGTTTTCTATTGCAGTCTATTTACAAAATATATACAGGTTCCATTGGTTTCCAGAGACTTACATCCAATAGCATAAATAATCCACAGCCAACACATCAGGTTTACTGGCTAAACAGCCCTGGCTAAACAGCAAGAACATATTGCATCATATATGGTATATATAACATCTCTTTCAAATCATTTCTTAACTTTCACATCACATGTCACAATGCTTCTCTCATCCACACTTCTGAGCTATCCACTGTCCTTGGACTCTAGCCTTCTTATCAAGGAGACTTTACCAAGATTGCTTCAGTCCACAGCTGGACTCCATATCTCTAATTGTAAGTTGAAAAACTCACTCACATTATAAGAATATTCTTGACAAGGAGGTCATTTTGTATCATTTATGGACCAGGCTGCAAAGGAAATGTGATGTGAATTTGGAGCAACTATAGTGAAATATTCTGGTGAGAGATCCTTTTAAAGGAAAATTTAGGGCTTTGAATGTAAGGTTCTCTTAAGGAAAATATAGGACTTTTCCTCTAAGGTTGCTATCTCACCTGGGGAAGATCCTGATCTTCTGATGGTCTGGCTTTTCTTCTTCCTCCCGTCATGTGACTGAAGATGTGGGATAGCAGTTCCCACATACAAAGGTGTTTTTTTAAAAGTGCAGTTCAGCCCCATGGCCAGCATGTCCTGCTAGGATTTTAAAAAAGGACCAGCTGGCTGGTGGTAGAGCTTGGGGAAGTTTAAAAAAAAAACCAGCACCCGATCCAGCTTCCTGGTGCTCAGAGGGTGGGGGGAAATTTAAAAAAAAAACAGTGACAGTCAGCCCCAGGAACAGCCAGTCGCACTATGAGGGTTAAAAAAGAAAGAAAACCTGGATCATCTATGTGGAGATCTGTGTCTTTAAAAGGTGGATTTTTTAAGTGAGGCAAAAAAAAAATTCCCTACCTTTCCATTAAGTCTTGAAAACCTCGCTTAAGGGGGTTTTCTTTTTCTTTCTCCCCCCCCCCCAAAAGAGCCTGGTGTCCGTGGGGATGGCATTTTTGGACACAGTTTATCTACAAATTTAATCTGCATGTAAAGGGATGTGGGATAGGGGCCAAAGTGGGACTGCCTGTGTTTCCCATTAGATTACCAACAGTTACTAAATTGTTAATATTTAGTTATAGAATATCTGCAATAGCACAACTATTGTACGTTCCATTATTCTACCTTTACATAAAAACTCTTTGGCAGGTAATCCAACACAACAGCATTGCGTAAACACACCTATAAACATGTTATTACTCCTTGTTCATGTGCCTGATGGCATTTATTTGAACACCATTACGGAACCTGTTCTCATAGTGAGCAACATTTTGGTTAGATCATATGCTGTTATTATATCATCAAAATAAGGAGGGGGTTAAATTGGGAAGATTTTTAATTTATGAAGATCAGTTGCAAGACAAAGTGTGGGGACCTTTCTTTGGAGGATGTGTTTTGGAGGAGCTTCAGTGAAGTGAACACATTCCTGGCTGCCTCCATGGCATTTCTGAAAGGAAATTACCTTCTATTTTCCCTGACATTTTGCTTTGCGGCAGGGTCAAAGGGCTAAAGGGCACCTGTCTACTTTTAGAACCAATGCTTCTCTAAGTGCTCCAATGTCTGCTTGTCAGTAAAAGATAAGAGAATAAAACAAGCCTTCTGGGGAAAACACAGGCAGTCTGTTCCTGTGGCTGAGAAAAAGGCATCTCTCTCTCTCTCTCTCTCTCTCTCTCTCTCTCTCTCTCTCTCTCTCTCTGTGTGTGTGTGTGTGTGTGTGTGTGTGTGTGTGTGTGTGTGTTCATCCTTTTCCTGCAATCAAAGTCAGTTTGGCCATAAGAAGTTCTCCAGCAAATTTCCAACAACAAAGCAAGCAAATTTGCAAACTAAGAAACAGAACAGCAGAATATTTTATAGGGTTACAATCAGATGTCTTTTTGCACTTCAAGGAAGAATTGCTTCTATCAACAAGCTCTCCCTTGCTTTTCTTATCTGAACTTGTCTTTGGTATTCTTCCCCTTCCCCTTCCCCCTCCCCTTCCCCTTCCCCTTCTTCTTTTATTTTGAAATTTTGTTCTCCTGAACCAGGGACTCCTGGTGGCTTACCTGAGAGTATCAATATCTCACTGGAGGCAACTAAATATTAAAGCATCAAAGTAGCAGAAGCCACAAAAGGAATGGTAACTGAGATGCATTGTCATGATGGAGGCATAACATTTTTAAATGTGGCCAAAGGGGCTTGAATGCACATGGGTCCTTTGAAAATATGCCACTTAGCAGATAGTCTGGAAAAAATGTTGCATGCAGCTGCATGTGAGATTATAGTTACGCCAATTACAACAGGCATGGGAGGGGGCTGCCCCCAGTGAGCTAGAATGGAGAGAGAAATAATCCTGTGGGTACAAATCATATCTCTCTCCCTGCACCCATATTTCAAATGCACACCAATGTGGGCAATTTAGATAAATACACCTACTCTTCCCTTTGTGTAGCATTGTGACAACGATCCCTCCTTCCATCTCCCCGCAAACATTGGAACTGTGAGAAGCACTGTAATTAGCTTAATCAAAAATGGATGCACATTTGCATCTACCTGCTTTTCAGAACATCTGCTTTGACCCCCCCCCCGAATGTAGCAAATGTGTGTTCAATACTTCATGCCAGACTTGATATGTTACATCTGTATTCACCTTAAAGTACAAGAGGGAGGGATGCTAACTTCATGGCAGACGTGTGTGCTATGCATGACAAATGTTCCCGTTCAGTTTCTGCCTTTTCTGGTTTAAAAAAAAAAGCATCAGGTAGCTGCAGGTGCTATGAAAAACATCTGTCTGATGCCATTGAGAATAGACAGTATTGAGCTAGATGGATGCACTATTAGGTCTGATATAAAGCATCTCCCTGCGTTTCTGCCAATAATTACATCAGCAATAAAATTAAAACAGGAGCAAGGAATATATAGCATCCAGATATTTTTGTATTCCAGACTTCCTCGCCACTTAGAATGTTGGATAAAGCAGATGGATTGTTGCTGGACTATAACTCCAGTAACAGCTGGGAGGCAGGGTGGTGTCCACTTTCAGCTGAACAAGGAAGGGGTTCTGCAGAGGGTACTCTCTGGTACTGCCCAAGATCTAAAAGGACAGAACTGGCTAAAATATCAAGGAACTCTTTCAGTTCTCTGGGAGTGTGAATAAGAAGACAAATTTCCAAGTGAATGGTGCTGGGAAGAACATTTAATCTGTGTTTGTGTGCTGGCTAGTGATGGGCACAAACTCGGAAAATTGTGGTTCATGATTAGAGATGGGCACAAAATGCCAAAATGGAGTTTCGTTTCATTTTTCATTTTTATTTTGTGTAATTTTGTTTAAATGGAAATGATTCTTTTAAAAAAATCATTCTGTTTTCTTTCTTTCTTTCTTTCTTTCTTTCTTTCTTTCTTTCTTTCTTTCTTTCTTTCTTTCTTTCTTTCTTTCTTTCGTTTAATGAGTTTTCCTTCTTTCACTGACCAGCAGGCCCGCAAGCTGGGTTGGCACATTTTATATATTTTTTATGTTTTATTTTTTTCCACCTCTCGCCGACCAACTGGCCCGCAGGCCAGGTCGGCACAGTTTTTTAAACATTTTATTTATTTATTTATTTATTTATTTATTTATTTATTTATTTATTTATTTATTAGTTTGCTTCTCACACCAACCAGCTGGCCCATGGGCCAGGTCAGCACATTTTAATGTTTTTAAATTTTTAAGGTTTTTTTCCTCCACCCCTGTGCCTATCAGCTGGCTCGCTGGGTTGGGGAAGGAAAAAATAGTTTTAAAAGCCCTCCCTTTCCCTGTGCCCAAGTGTGTGGGGGAAAGGCCAGGCTTTTAAAACTTTTTTCCCAATGAAGCCCCATGCTCCAGCTGATTGGCAGTGGCTTCGGGGGGAGGAGGGAGCCAGCAGTTTCTCTGTGCGTATCAGGCACGTTGGGTGGGGAACTACCAGCTTTTTCCCATAGGAATGCATTGCTTCAATGCATTCCTATGGGAAAATGAAAACCGCAATGAACAAAATTGACATTTCCATTTCATTTCATTTCATTTTTTGATGGGTCCATTCAATATTTGTTTTGTTCCATAACAAAACAAATAATGAATAACAAAACAAATAAAAAAATCATTTCGTGCCTATCTCTATTCATGGTTTGTGGTTAGCAAACCAGTTTGCAGTTGATTTTTAGTTTAAACCCAGTGGGAGAAGGGTCTACCTGATCCTCTTGCACCACTGCTGCACTGCATCTACTTGGACTGCTCCTACTACATAGGTTTCTACTTGTCAGCTGAGTGGCAGGCACATGTACACAGGTGAGAAGCCAGGCCCACTGCCTGTGCACTTGTGCCTGTCACTCAGCTGACAGTCGGATGCCTACACAGAAGCTTCAGCTCTCATGGTGACAGCGTCAGGAGGGGAAGGAATGGACATTCTGTGTTAGTGAGGCAAAAATGAAGAATGTTTGGTATTTCATTTTGTTTCAGCAAAAACTGATCCCTGAACCAAACCACCAACTGAACTACCAACTAGCCCAGTTTGTGTCTTGTTCGGTTCAGGGTTCAGTTCATGCCAGTGGTTTTTTTTTTTGTGTGGCTTTAAATCCTCTAAAACCATATCCTCACTTCCTGGTTGGTGCCAGTTCAGTTCATAGGTGTTTATCTGTGTATTCTACTGGCTTCCCTCTCAGCCTGCTGTTCCTCTGTAATGTCATGTGGATTCTCCCTTGTGACATCACCTTTGGTCACAGATATTAGAACTAAGTCTCAAAAAATGAGATGCTGCTGGTGTGATGACTTTATTCCTAGTTGTGACTCTTATTGTTTAGACAGCCTGCCTAATACACAGGGAGTTAGAAGAGGCATCTTAGAACATTAAAAGGTAACAGTAGAGCTACAAAGAGAACACAAAAAGAAAAGAAAAATGCATTATGAGGGGTGGAAAGTAACATGGAAAACACTGGTGTTCTTATGAAATCAGTCAATGCAATCATGTATGGTAATTGATATAAAGTTACAAATTAGGAAGTATGTCATTCAGAAAAAGCTTGCCCGAAGCTTGATCATGTCATTGTTGCCCTTGTTTTAGTATTAGATGGACTGCACCTAAAACAGTCTGTAGACTATTGGGGTGGTATATAAATCTCAGAAATGAGTGAATGAATCTGGAATTTCTGTGGATCTAATAGAAAAGGATGCAATGGACATCCATGGAATAGATTTGACTGTGCAGTGATCTCTCTACTGCCTAGGAAACAATGGCATGCTGATGCTATGGTTACCCAGGAGTTCGTCTTTTCTGCTAACGTGTTAATGCATCTTGTGTTCACGCTTACACAGTAGGAGCATCTGACCTGCTACACTCGCTCTAAGGCACCCCATGCATAATGCATGAAACAATTTGCAGAACATGGTCCAGATGCCAGATAGTGATACATAAGCCTGTCTCCTGACTGAGATGTGAAGAGGAGGGATAGCGTGCTATCTGTGGGCAGATGGGTTTTTCCCTATTTACAATTCTTGTGTGTCTCGAGGAAAACATTTTTCCCCAAATAGATTCTCTCCAATTCGTAATCTCTTTCTTTCCGGATAAAACCACAGAATATTTGCTATGCACGCACGGTGTACAAGCTACTACTGCTGTGTTGCATGGTCTAATAAAACTCCAATTCAATGATATGGGTCTGTGATGCATTCAGAAATGTCAGTCCCCCCGAAGAGCACCACGGGCTTTGTGATTCAAAGAGTTTTCCTGCATGGGCAGAGCCATCCTGAAGAGTGAATACATTTCTGGTAGAGATAGGCATGGCAAGAATATACAGAAGAATTATATCAGAAAGATCTGGATGTCCCTGATAACCAAGATAGCGTAGTTGCTGACCTGGAGCAAGACATCCTGGAAAGTGAAGTCAAGTGGGCCTTAGAAAGCATTGCAAACAACAAGGCCAGTGGAGGTGACGGCATTCCAACTGAACTCTTTAAAATCTTAAAAGAGGATGCTGTAAAGGTGCTGCATACGATATGCCAGCAAATTTGGAAAACCCAGCAGTGGCCAGAGGACTGGAAAAGATCGGTCTATATCACAATCCCAAAGAAAGGAAACGCCAAAGAATACTCCAACTATCGCACAATTGCACTCATTTCACACGCTAGCAAGGTTATGCTCAAAATTCTACAAGGCAGGCTTCAGCAGTATGTGGAAAGAGAACTTCCAGAAGTACAAGCTGGATTTCGAAGGGGCAGAGGAACTAGAGATCAAATCGCCAACATGCTCTGGATTATGGAGAAAGCAAGAGAGTTCCAGAAAAACATCTACTTCTGCTTCATTGACTATGCCAAAGCCTTTGACTGTGTAGACCACAACAAACTATGGCAAGTCCTTAAAGGAATGGGAGTGCCTGACCACCTTATCTGTCTCCTAAGAAATCTATATGTGGGACAAGCAGCAACCGTCAGAACTGGATATGGAACAAATGACTGGTTTAAAATTGGGAAAGGAGTACGACAAGGCTGTATACTGTCACCTTGCCTATTTAACTTATATGCAGAGTACATCATGAGAAAGGCAGGTCTGGATGAATCACAAGCCGGAATTAAGATTGCCGGAAGAAATATCAACAACCTCAGATATGCAGATTATACTACTCTAATAGCAGAGAGTGAGGAGGAATTAAAGAACCTCTTAATGAGGGTGAAAGAGGAGAATGAAAAAATGGGCTGAAGCTCAACATCAAAAAACTAAGATCATGGCCACTGGTCCCATCACCTCCTGGCAAACAGAAGGGAAAGAAATGGAGGCAATGACAGAGTTTATTTTCTTGGGCTCCTTGATCACTGCAGATGGCGACTGCAGCAATGAAATACAAAGACGCCTGCTTCTTGGGAAGAAAGCAATGGCAAACCTAGATAGCATCCTAAAGAGCAGAGACATCACTTTGCCAACTAAAGTCAGGATAGTCAAAGCTATAGTTTTTCCAGTAGTGATGTATGGAAGTGAGAGCTGGACTATAAAGAAGGCTGATCACCACAGAATCGATGCTTTTGAGCTGTGGTGCTGGAGGAGAGTCTTGAGAGTCCCCTGGACTGCAAAGAGATCAAACCTATCCATTCTGAAAGAAACCAACCCCGAATGTTTACTGGAAGGACAGATCTTGAAGCTGAGGCTCCAGTACTTTGGCCACTTCATGAGAAGAGAGGAGTCCTTGGAAAAGTCCCTGATGTTGGGAAAGATTGAAGGCAAAAGGAAAAGAGGACGGCAGAGAATGAGATGGTTGGACGGTGTCATCGATGCAACCAAAATGAATTTGACAAAACTCCAGGAGGCAGTGGAGGATAAGAAGGCCTGGCGAGCTCTGGTCCATGGGGTCACAAAGAGTCGGACACAACTGAACGACTGAACAACAACAACAACAACAACAACAACAGAGATAGGCATGAACTGGTTCACCCCATTTCATCCTAGTTTGTACAAGTGACAGCAAAGGTACTGTTGCTCCATTCCCCTGCCTTCTCTGGCTCAAAGAGCCCCTCACCAGGCCCAACATGTTAGCTTCCTGCACATCCTCAAATGATCTTCCAGTCCTGGCAACAGCTCGGGCTTCTCTGCCTTACCCTCTCTGCTGATCTTCCACTTAGGCCAACATGGCAGGCTATAGAAGTCTGTGCTGTTGCATGTGACTGGGAGATGAGCTGAAGAGGCATGGAAATCTGAGCCTAATGAGTGGCCTTTAGCCTAATGAGATGGGTGTCGGGAACAGTAGAACCTGTGCTGCTTACTTTACAAACTAGGATAAACTGGGGTGAACCAGTTTGTGTCCCAATCTTGTTCCTGGACTCTAAATGTTAGGAGTGATGTAGTGTGAGTTCAGTGTGAGTTCAGTCTTCCTACAAGGTAAGATGACCCACTCACGATCATTTAAAGATAACCTCCCCCCTGCACAGTCGTGTCCTACTCTAGGGGTGGTGCTCATCTCTGTAATCAAGCCAAAGAGCCAGGTGTTGTGCAAGTCCATTGCCACGTGGCCGGCATGGCTGAAAGGAAACACTGTTTGACCTTCCCGCTTTTTAAGGTGGTACCTATTTATCTACTTGTATTTACATGCTTTCAAACTGCTAGGTTGGCAGAAGTTTGGGTTATCAGCAGGAGTTCGCTCCGCTGCGTGGCACCCAGGATTTGAACCACCGAGCTGCTGACTTTGCAGCCAACAGTTTTTGGAGCCTTAGTCTGCTGACTATAGCACCATCATGCCCCTCTTCAGGATCATTTATATCCTTGCAAAGTCACATTGAACAAAGGGACAGAGGTATACTGGAGATGAGTTGAACTGCACAGACAACTGATGCGTATTTGTCCAAAAACTGTTTTCCTTCCCATGCATGCATATAAATGAACACAACAGGGAAACATACACAAAATAAACAGACTTTACTGCTGTGGATCTTAATCTTGGGTTGCTCAGGTGTTCTTGAACTGTAATAAAAACAAAGGGCCCCTATAAGGCAGCTTATTAGACCCCTTAGTTCTTGCATAATGCATGTGGTACATGATGTACCCATTTCATTTTTTTAAATCTTGCTGCTTGCATATCAGATGAGAGCTCTGGCTTTTGGCCACTATTATTGTTGACTATGTTTTAGTTCATCCATAAACTGATTGGCAGTTTTAGACCAGTTAGAGCCCCCTGTGAGCCTATGTTCTTTGAATCCTGATTAAAGCAAAAAAGCCACTTTAATTTAGAAGATTTATTGTATAGGTGGTTAGAAGGCACACAACGTGGTGCAATGTAGACAAAAGAAGCACAACATCTCCCCCAATACACACATGCAGAACACATACATGCATCCAGCTGGGTATTGCTCCTTAAGGAGTAGCATTGCACAAATGACTGTGCCCCCCCCCCCATGACAAAGTGGCTACAACAAGCTGCGCTAGTCACAGAGGTTTTCTACTCTGGCATCCATATGTTGAACATGGAAGGGAGGAATGGGAGGCAATGGTTCCCCAGTGGGAAAACTATTGCAAGCTGCATGTTACCACTTTGATATGATAGACTGTAATCCAAAAGTAAGAGGTTTGGCAGTACAGATTGTGGTGTACCATTTTTTTTGCACTCATGGCTTTCACTAAGCTGAAGAGTCATGAAATAGTGCACACATATGTTTTCTATAGTAAATTTAAAGTACATTACACTACACTACACTACACTACAAAGCAAAAGAGATGAGCATGAACCAGCCATAGCCACACAGCTGTTCTGCACTATGGCACGTCACCACCTCTGGCAGGTGCCCACTCAGAGGCCGCACCCAGGCTTCCCTGCCCCACCTCCTCCTACCACTGCCTCTGATTCTGCACTGGTTGGAGGGAGCAAGAAAGTGAACTGGAGAATAGCTGTTCAGTCATTGGCCGTACTGGTGCAAAGTGCCCATCTCTAATAGAAAATGTTGGAACTTTAATTTTAAAATGTTGAAAATAAAGAAGGAAACAAAGAAAAAGCAAGAGAGCAATAATCTTGTCACCTTCCTCAACAAAATGGGGAACGTGTATGCTCTGATTTGTGAACTGTATCGAGGTCTAACAGGAAAAATGAAATGCTATTTTCTTTGATTCTTGTCCTCCATGGAGAAAAGAAGCAATGAGTTTCTTCCTTTACCAGTACTATATTTTAATAATGTTTCTCCTCAGGAGGTTGCAAGAAGGTTTCTGACAAAGTCTTGGCTCACAGTGGTCCTTCTTCCACAGTATGGATATGAAGAATACTTGCAGCATTTCTGATCCTCATTGATTTGGGGTGTCTACATTGGCGGAGAAGCATGGAGGAGTAATGTGAGGAGTGAGGAGAAGACTGGTGAGTATTTACAGCCATAATCTGTAGAGTGGGGAGAAAAAGAGAGAGGACTTCCATTTGGTAAATCATGTTTTTCAGAAAGCTCTAGCTGTGCCTACCTGTTATCTACCGCCAACAATCTTTGAGTTGTTATTTTTTCAGATCTGTCTTTCCATCCTTTGTTCATTCAGTCATTGTTAGGGTGTATTTCTGAAGGTAGTTGCAGGCAATTTCAACATGATCCTGTCTATACCGGGAATATCTATCTCTTGAATTTGGCCAGTGCAGACTGGCAAAACACTCTTTGTCCTCTGCACTTTGGATACCTACCATGAGATTCAGCAGAAGGGATGGAATCAGCGATGGCACAAGTTATGGCTTTTGAGCAGTAAGCCAAGGCCAAACTTTGTTACTGATCAAGAGGCATCTTGCAGCACAGTATAATTAACTGAATGCCTTCGCTGCGTCATTTTAATTATTTTCATTATTAGCCGTGCTGTTGGAAAACAGGCCACTCACTAGTGCCTAATGATCATTACTAGGCCCTTATTATCGCACACATCAAATTTCAGTTTTATGACAAAGTAATAATCACCATAAATTATATTCAAACATTACTGTTTATCATTATGGGCTGATATATAATTCCATTCATACTGTTTCAATTTACATTCTCTGGAAACCCCTTGTTTGTCTTAGTTCCATATTTTAGAAACTGGCAAAGATAAGTGCAAGTTTTCTAGCATGCTGAGTTCTGCCTATGCAAAAACTAGAATATGGCCGTACTCAGCCATATATAACCCAAATGATTGTGGGAGGATAGATGAGTCCTGTTTCAGCCTGTGACCTGTTGACAGTATGCATTCAGAAGGCAGTTCCATCCTGCCTCCATATGAATCACTGCTTGTCTATATTTTAGGGGTGAAATTGCATCAAATATCACATTTATGTTTCAATATAGATAGATACATTAAGTATTTCTGTGAGGGGGAAGGGCCATATTTATGAATGTATGTCCTCTATTTTAGAACCAACAACAGTAGAAAATATTTGGGATGTGAAAAGTTGTTTCCCACATCCCAATTTGTGATGTGGCCTTCAAAGACCATGAGCCTTTATTGGCCATAATTGGCCAGTGCCAGGGAGAGTGAAAGATGATGTGTCAGAAGCTGCTTTCTCATTGGAGTTTAGCCCCACACAACCAGGGCCGGCGCTTCCATTAAGGTGAACTACGCAGTTGGCTATAGACATGGGCACGACTTGGCGAAATTCTCGTTTCCGTTTCCGTTTCTCGTTTCCATTACGTTAACGGAAATGGTAATGACAATTACTCCGCCAGAACTCGAACTCGAACCGACTAAAGAAAAATTGGGTCTGATTTGTCGTGATCGTTCCTGGCATCGCAGCGATCGCGCAAAGCCAAGAGGCACAGGAAAAAAGTTTTAAAAATAAAAAAATCCAATTCCCGGCCAAAAAAGCAGGCGAAGATATGCCTGCCTGAGTGAGGGCACCTACCAGAGGGGTGGTTTCTTGGGGGGGGTCCCGGCTTCCCCCCTCCTCTCCTGGGCTGCGCAAAGTGCACATCCTCGTCGAGTCGCCACGCCAACTCGCCAAGCAGTGCGGCACAGAAAAAAAGTTTTAAAAATAAAAAAAAAACCCGATTCCCGGCCAAAAAAGCAGGCAAAAATATGCCTGCCTCAGTGAGGGCACCTACCAGAAAGGCGGTTTCTGGGGGGGGTCCCTGGCCTCCCCCCTCTCCTCTCCTGGGCTGCGCGCATCCTCGTCGTCTCGCCAACTCGCCATGCCATGTGGTGCGGGCGGGGGATCCAAATGGGGCGACCGCAATATTTATTTTGAAATCGCGTGGTCCAAAAACACACCAAAGCACCACAGAAACATGCAAAAATAGCTATTTTAAAACTGCCTGAATTTTTTCAGTAGCAGCAGTGGGTTTTTCTTGCAACCAAATGTCTCCATTGATTTTATTTTATTTTATTTTTATTTTTATTTTTTTACACTTGCGCAATGATGGGTTGGCCATGGGAGTGGACCATGCAAATTTTTGGAGCCATTCCACCAATTGCATGGCCACTTGGCCAGGGTTTGACCGAGACTTCTGGGATGTGCCAGTCGGGCATAAAAAGCCCACTAACCCTAGCTCGAACCCGAAGCCTAACCCTAACCCTAACCCATACGCCAGTACACTGTCCTTCTTAGTGGGTCAGAGAGGCACCCAGAGGTGCACCCCAGTAACTCACCCTAACCTTACCCGTAACCCTAAGCCTAGCCCTTGCGCTAACCCCTAACCAGTAAGCCAGATGTGTACTCGCATTGCACTACAGCAAGTACACTTCCCTTCTTAGTGAGTCACAGGGCGCCCGTAGGGGTCCTCTCTCACTTCGTTCCCCAGCCCAAGTGCACCGCAGGCAGTGAGTCACAGAGGCACCCGAAAGAGAGGCGCCTCCGCCTGCTACTGCAGTGCAACTGCAACTTAATGGTATGCATATCCAATTGGCTATGCATGCCATTTTATAGAGGGCCAGAGGAGGCACCCACGCCAGAGAGGTGCCTCCAGGAGCCTGCTTTCCCTTCATGGCGGGCCAGAGGAGGCACCCACCCCAGAGAGGTGCCTGCAGGATCCTGCCCCCCAAAAAACCAGTACTAACGACAGACAAAAATCGACAAACGAAACGACAATTTTTTGGAAAATTTCGCAAAAAACGGAAACGAGCCGAAACGGGCCGGCTCCGACACACGACAACTCAAAACGTAATTTTTCCTGGTCGTGCCCATCTCTAGTTACCTAGGGTGCCAAAATGAAGAGAAGGCACTGGTCAGAATGTTGCCCCCCACCGCCCCCACCGCTGGCCACTGCCGTCTGTCCCTCCACCGCCCGCCAGCCACCTGTTGCCATCCACCCATCGCTGCCCCCGCCGTCTGCCCACCGCCCCGCGCCCATTTCCACCCCCTGCGCCCATCACCATCCCCCACCATCTGCCACCCCCGCTGCCCACCACCCCGTCCCCATGTCTAGTGTGCACCTTAAGAGAGGCCAGGGCGTCAGCTTGTAGAAACAAGGTCTTCTGTTTGGTGGTACCAGCACATCATCTGCTGGTGGAGCTTCATCCAGCTTCCTCCCTCCGAATATTTAAAAAACTTTTGAAGACTCTGCTTTATAGAAAGACCTTTTTGGCAACCTCTCTACTGCTCTATTTGTTATATGCCTGATGTCACATTTAAGCTTGCAATTTGGCTTGGGGTTGTTGTTTGTGTGTTGCTTGTTGGTTTTTACTTGATGATAACTAATTTTATTAATAGGGTGGCATATAAATGTAATAACTAATAATTAAATAAAGTTAATAATTCCATTGCTGTTCTTTTGTTTGTTTGTTTTGATTTGATTGCTCAGGAAGTTTTCAACCCCCTATGGTATGTGTTACAGTAATCCAGCCATGTTGAACTAAGGCATATGATTAGACTGATATTTATATTAGTGTAAATGTGTACAGGAGAATAGCCCGACAGGAGTAGGTTCTGAAGAACGTCTCTCATATGCCATCTGGTCATTTCTGACTTACAGGACCTTCGTATGGTTTCTACAGCATCTGAGTTAGCTAAGGAGAGGTTTTACCCCTGCTAATGCCTATAAATTAACATTGATGAGTGGAGATTTGAACCCAGGTCTTCTGAGTCCCAGGCTGTTACTCTATCTGCTACACCCTACTGGTCCTTGCTTCCATAAAAGAAAATGGGCTTTGTTTTACAGAACGTGTTAGACATGGGCACGACTCGGCGAAATTGTCATTTCCGTTTTCGGTTATCGTTTCTGTTACGTAATGGAAACGGTAACGATAATTATGCCGACAGAACTCGAACTCGAACCGAAAAAAAAAATTTGGTTGGGTTTTTCATTTCCGTTTGTGGCATCGCGGCGATCACACAATGCAAAGCACAGAAAAGGTTTTTAAAATTTTTTTTTAAAAAACCCAACTCCCGGCCAAAAAAAGCAGGCGAAAACATGCCTGCCTGAGGCTTTGCCACCTACCAGAGGGGTGGTTTCTGGGGGTCCCCGGCCTTTCCCCCCTCTTCTCCTGTCCTGAGCTGCTTGCACCAGGCTGGGGGGGGGGTCATCCTCGTCGTCTCGCCATGCCATGCTGTGGGGGGGGGGGGAATCCAAAATGGCGACCGCAATTTTTCTTTTGAAATCATGGTAAAAAAAAAAAAACCAAATCACCACAGAAACATGTGAAATTTATTTATTTTAAATGGCTGAATTTTAATAGTAGCAGCAGTGGGTTTTTTATAGCAATACAACGTCATATTGATTTTATTTTATTTTATTTTATTTTTTATTTTTTTAGACCTGCCCATTTGGGCTGGGCATGGGATGGGACCATGCAATTTTTTGAACCATTCCACCAATGGCATCACCAGGTTTTTGACTGACACTTCTGGATGTCTCGGAGGGCATAAAAAGCCGAGGCACCTTTCAGAAATCGCAGTCGGGTGTATGGATGTGGTTGATGGAGGAGGGCTGGCTGCTTGTGCTGGTGTGATCCGATCGAGATTGAGGAGGGAGACTGGAGGCTTTAGGATTTAAGTTAGGCAGGCAGGGAGGGAATTGAATTTAGAAAATAATTTCTTTGATTCCCTGCATCTTTGTCTGTTGAAGGGAATAGCAATTTATTCTTTATTTCAGTTTGTGAGGATTTTTTTCTGATATTGGATAAAGGGGGAGGTTCGACTGGGAGTGGGAGGTGTGGATTTATTTTAAAAATATATTATATACTACCATTTATTTTCTATTTTCCCAACTTCAATTTGCTTGCACATACACACATTTGGGGTGCAAGCCAAGAACAGAACCTCTATCCTAAGTGATATCCTAACTGCCCACTCACCCGCCTGCCCGTGCCGCCACCCGCCTGCAGCCTGCGCCGCCGCCTGCCCACTCGCCCGCCCGCAGCCGCCGCCCACCCGCTCGCCCGCCCCCTGCCCTGCCTGCCGCCTAGGGCGCAAAAACACCTAGCGCCGGCCCTGATTGTGGGACACCCCTATGCTCTGGGAAGTCAGATCGCGCTAAATCGAGGTGGAAATGACAAACAACAAACAACAAATGGAAATGACAAATTTTTGAAAAATTTCGTGACAAACGGAAACGACCCGAAACGGACCCGTTCTGACAAGCGAAAACTCGAAACGTCATTTTTTCTGGTCGTGCCCATGTCTAGAACGTGTGCCTAGCATTGCAAGCATAAACTCATAAATATTAAATCTGAGCAAACAGAAACTGAACACCTTACCAACGCTTCAAAGAATGGAAATTGCACATAATGATGCTAACTCATATGAAGAACAAGTTTACCATCCTTTTTTTAACTGCTTTGCTCTTCTTTCCACAACAACAAAGGCAATTAAACAGGCTGTTCCTTTCTATGCACTGAATGTTCATTGAAGACATGTTTTAAGCATGCATTTAGCAAGCAAACTATTTCTGACATAAAACTTATTTCTTTGAAGGTTAACTTGCATCGCGGTCTCTGCAATACATAATCAAACACAATTTTGTGGGGAAATTGTTTATATCAAGAGGATAACAAAGATAGTATCCTATAAGCTGTGCAGAATATGTGTGCTGGGAAAATTTAATCTTTCTTTCTCACACGTATTAAAGCATTAAAATATACATTATCTTGCGAGTCTTCCTTTCTTATTACAAATATTGCTAGTAGTGAGCCTGGATGTGGAATCCGTTATTTTAAAAATATGCATGCTATTCCAGTTCTAATGTTACCAATTGCCATTAATGGCATCTCACGTAGTTTTGCTTCCTGGCGCATCTGATTTCACCTGCAGAAGACTTGTTCATTTTGAAATCCCAGTAACATCATTCAGAAATTTCAAGTGGAACTCATTCCATTTAATAAACACCCAGCATTACAACTGATAACAAACCTAAATGTTGCCTAGATCAAGGCTCTTCTAGTTCAAAGTCACAGCTATGCATCCATTAGGTAGCCCTTAATCCATCCCTGCCATTCACCCCAGATGACACCACTAATGTAGAGAAGAGACTGCAGTGCCTTGAACCGTTGTATGCAGAGCACTTCTAACATATTAGATTGAGATGGGTGATCAGTCACCTCAATATTGTCAAGTTCCTATTTCTAAGTAGAAACTATTTCAACACAGAAGTTATTTTCCTCAAAAATCTTTTAAATAAATAAATACTCGTCTTTACTAGTTGTGTCGCCATTGTTTTTCTTGACTGTTATGTCTTCCTTCTTCCTGGATTACTCATATGGATAGACTCACCCTGTCGGAACCAAGTGGATCTCTAGGAAAGGGAACTTGTGTCAATTACAGTGTCAAAAATTACAACTCATTAACAAGGTGCTGATTCTGTGGCTGGGTATGTTCCCAACTGCATAATCAGGCGCACACCCAGCAAAGCAAACACTTCCTTCCCAATGACCACAATTTGCTCCTGTAGCTCACTTTGTTTTTGTTTTTGTTTTGCCTTATCCAAGCATAAATCACTAACAGGATTATGGTCATTATGAATTATGAGCCAAAGCATTTAAAGAGCACTAGGTGGGGCACAGCTGGGTACCCTCATCTGTAGGAGACATACAAATGATACAAAATGGATGAATGAAATATCAAGTTAAATTATGAGATTTTAAGAATAAAAATAAGAACATAAGAACAAAAGAACAGCCTTGCTGGAAGAGGTCACAGCCCATCCAGTCCAGCATTTTGTCTCACACAGTGGCTCACCATTTGCTTCAAGGTATTCCCAAGCAGATGTCTTCACCTGCTTATGATTCCCTGCAAATGGCATTGAGGGATACCCTGCCTATCTCTCCAACCCAGAGGTTGTCCTTAGGCATCCATAATGAGAGCCATTGATGCGTTTGTTCTCCATGAACTTGTCCAGTCCTTTCTTAAAGCTGTCAAGGCTGACAGCTCTCACCACTTTTTCTGGCAGGGAGTTCCAGACACCAGTGATCCTTTGGGTGAAAAAGTGCTTCCTCTTATTTGTTTGAGATCTAGCACCCAAACGTTTCAAGGAGTGCCCCCTAGTTCTAGTGTTGTGGGATAGGGAAAATGCAAGAGGAAATGTAGGGAAAAAACTTGCTAGGTTCAGAGAACACCCAAATATATCTTGACTGTAATGCAGTTAGCTAAAATACTTTCTCAGAAATGTAATTTTTTTTCAGAAAAGGGAATAATCATAGAACGAAAGAATCATAGAGTAATTGAGCTGGTAGGAACCTATAAAGCCATTGAGCCTAACACACTGCTAAATTCAGGAATCCAGATCAAAGTAGATTTGAGAGATGGCTCTCCCATTTTCTCTTGAATGCATCCTGCACTGGGATGCTCAAAGCATCTTGAAGCCATTGGTTCCAGTGTGTTTATGCTCTAACAGTTAATACACGGCCCATAATTTTCAGTTAAGAGGTTGCCCACATTTCCCAATCTAACTCTGGCTTCCTGTAGTTCAGGTATGTCCAAACTTCAGCTCTCCAAATGTTTTAGACCACAACTAACACCTTCCTTTGTCACTGGCAATCTAAGCTTAGAATTCTGGGAGTTGTGGTCCAGACATCAAAAGGGCCATAGTTTGAACATACCTGCTGTAGCTTGAGCCATTATTATATGCCCTATAGATCCTACCCTTCTTCTGCAAGACTATCTCTGTGACTGTCTTTTAGGTGTTTGAAAAGTGCTATCAAATCTCCCTCAGTCTTCTTTTTTTCAAGACTAAATATTACCAGGGTTTCTTCCCCCAGTCTTTCTTCATATGCCTTCATTTCCAGTCCTCTGACCATCGGTGTTGCCCTCCTCTGAACCTGTTCAAGTTTGTTGACACACATCTTAAAGTGTGTTGTCCAGAAGTGAATAGAGGGGAACTAGAACCTTGTAGGATTTGGAGTGTATATGTATGTTAATACCGTCCAAAATAGCCTTTGCCATTTTGCCAGCCATTGTTGGCTCATGTTTACCTTGTGATCTACAACAATGCCAAGATTCTTTTTGCACTTAGTATCACTGAGCCATGTACCCCCCATCTTGTGACTGTGAATTCCATCTTTTCCTTAGGAAGCATAGGGGAAAATGTGCTTTGTTTGTCCAGGATATTAGCTATTTAACCCAATGTTGTGTCATCTACAAATCTGATCAGTGTCCTCTGTACTCCTTTGTCCAAGCTATTAATAAAAACATTGAAGAGAACTGGGACACAAACTGAGGCTTGTAGTATCCCACTTGTTTCCAATATCATTCAGACTCTTGTAATTTGGAGCACCTTGTCTGGATATGAAAGCTGGATAGTTAAGAAAACTGACAGGGAAAAAAAAGATAAATTTAAAATATGTTGCTGGATGAGAATTTTGCAGATAGTTTGGACTGCCAGAAGAAAAAACAAGTGAGGATGAACAAACTGAAATTAAACCCAGACAAGACAGAGGTACTCCTGGTCAGTCAAAAGGAAGAACAACAGATAGGGATGCAACCTACACTTGATGGGAGCACCCTCCAACTGGAGTCGTCCTTGAGCCTGGATGTCCCCATCACAGCTGTGGCGAGGAGCGCATTTGCACAATTAAAGCTAGTACGCCAGTTATGCCCATTCCTGGAGAAACCTGCTCTGGCCACGGTAACTCATGCCCTAGTGACATCCCTAGTGGACTACTGTAATGCACTCTATGTGGTACTCCTGATGAAAAGCCTCAGGAAACTTCAGCAGGTCCTATGTGCAGCAGTCAGATTGCTGACTGGGGCCAGTTACAGAGACCACATTCTACCTACTGATTATGTCTTAGGCCCTTTGTACACGACCCCTAAACTCCGCCGCAAATGGCTCCCAGCTCCGGAGCTTAAAATTGTTTCCCCACCAGCTCCGGAGTTTACAGATAATTAAGTGCGACCACGCCCACCTAAGCGCGTCCCAGCGCACTTTTCAGGTACCTGCTCTCTGGAGGTGAAAATTCCTGATGCGTATATAACATAGTAACTGCCCGGCTCTCCTTGCTTCTGTTTGTTCTTTTTTTGCCCCCCGCCCCTTTAAGAGATCTGAATGCAGTGCCGGGAGGGCAGAACGGAGGTGAGCCACGATCTTTTCTTCCTTTGTTTCTCCCTCCCCTCACGCAGCCAGCAGCCAGGAGTGCAGAGGGGGTGCGAACGCAGGAACAGCGACAAACCCCTAAGATCTCTGGTCCAAATTTAAGTGGCCAGCGGATCTTAGGGGTTGTGTGAAAAGGCCCTTAATTGTAATGGACTGTAAAGTCTCTCCTTACTGTAAGCCACCTTGGGTCCTTTTCCAAGGAGAAAGGTGGGGTAAAAATAATCAAAAATAAAATAAATAAAATAAAATAAATGTGGTAGACATCCTAAACCTTGACTTCAGCAAAGCATTTAAAAGTGTACCCCATTATATTCTGATTGTGAAGATAACTCATTATGGCCTGCATAGAACAACTATCAGGAGGATACACAGTTGGTTGCTGAATCATACTCAGAGTGTTTATCGATGGTTCTGTGTTAAACTGGGAGAGGTCTTGGTTTCCAATGACACATCCTTACACTTGATGATTTTTTTCTAGTTCCTTCATTTCTCCCCTTCCTAATTGCAGTCTTTCCCTGGCTTCAGTCTCCCTTTGGACAGATTGAAACAAAGTATACAAAATCACCAATTATTTCAATTTCTTCATTTTCACTGTTGAACTTGTATAATTCTTTTTTCTGCTTAACACTCGTCCGTAATCCTGCTTCACTTTCTTTCTTACTACTTCTTTCACTTTCCCTAGCAGTCATTTCAAATCATTGATGATTTCTGGGAGGTTTCCCAATAAAAAAAAATGAGATAAGAACAGTCTGGCAGTTGTTTTTGATGAATCCACATTGGCTTCCAGTTATTACTGCATTGTTTTCAAGGGGACTACTTTATGATCTGCTCCATATTTTTTTCCTGAGATTAATGGCAGGTTGTCTTCTCTGTAGTTTCCAGATTCTTCCTTTTTGAAGATAGGAACATTGATAGCTGTCTTCCAGTCATCCAGCACGTCACCCAACTTCCATGGTTTCAAGAAGATAATAGGCAGTACTTCTGAGATCTCTTCAGCCAGTTCCTTCAATATTATTGAATGCAGTTTATAGGGCCCTAGGAGTTTCAACTCCTTCAATGTAATAAGGTGTTCTTTGGCTATCTGTTCATTAATCTCAAGATGTAAAATCAGTTAGGAACCAAAGCGCAACCCTGAAAAGAGAACAAATTAAATGGGACCTGAGTTCCCTTGTTTTCTTAGAAATACATTTTGGAGCCCAAAGGTTTAATAATATTCGCGGTCTGAATAGTTTACAACAATAAATGTTCACATGTTCACACACCATTATGTATGCACCGCAGCTGACAAGTTAAGAGCCTAGGTTTGAAAATTAAAGAAAGATTGTTATAGCATCTCACAGCTATTCTTTATCAGTCTCACAGTTGACTGGTGTGTATTGCCATCCGTGAGTTTGCTGTAATCACACAATAAATGTTCAGCTTGGTTTGTGAAGCCATTGAATCCGAAGAGCTGCAGCAGCTGGCTCTAAAGCATTTAAAGACATGCAAGTGTCAACTTAACAGCAGCTTTGCTTTTAATTAATTGGAAATGGCATAGGCTGAGCCTAAGAGCTTTTACCGGACATTTGCAACCAATGAACGGGCAAGTCCTTGGGGGAACTATGTGACTCGTTTACCTCGCAAAGCTAATGGACTTTTACTGCTCAGACTGCTGTGACGGAAAGCAACCTGAAAATTAACCACTGGCTTTAAACAACAGAAATCCATCTGCTTCAATGTGGTGGAAAATCACAAGTTAGAAAGAAGTTTGCCCTAAAACTTTCATTCCCAAAATGTTATTTTCAAAAAAGCAACTGTGCTTACGAATCACTCAAGCACCAGGAGAACAGAGTTGACCCAGATTTAGGCCAGGAATGGAGATTAAAGGCAGTTCGTAATTAGACCTCAATGCATGTTAATGTTGCAGAGACAACTGAAGAAGTTTCCAAAGGAATTGAAGCAAGATGTCAAAGGAATCCCATGTTTATGTCCTGAATACCAGTCACTAAAGCAAGTAAGGCATACTCTCATAATTGATACAATTTCATGATGTGGGGCAGAATCTTTAATTAATGAAGGAATTCCTCTTCTATGAGGTATCTCTAATATCTCATTTTGGCCTTGGTCATACCAGTAGATCTGTTCAACTTAACAGAATTTAGACTACTCAAAGTGTAATGAACAGTAAATCCAACCTCTAGACTCGGGAAGATAAAGATAGATTTTAAGTGTCAGTATTGAATAGAAGATGTACATGCAATAGAACGCTAAAAATAACTCAAAACTAAAAATAACCACTAAAGGATGCATAAAGGACAGCTTAATCTCTCTGATTACTGAAAAAGTTGCTGAGCCTTTAAATTACCAAAATGCATGCCTTATTAATATGCAAGCAGTGTGTTTACTATTGTGCCTGAAGCAAAAATATCAAGCTGATACAAGCATTAAATATAATCTTAAGAATTAATCATTACCTCTGTGTTTGAGTGAGTGATATCCTGTAAATCCTTTGATAGGAAAAAGGAATGCAGATATTTACAATAATTCTGTGCAATATTGAAAGAAATGCTTTTTCCTGTATTTTTAATGTTAAATTTCTGGTTGTAACCCAACTGAACTGCAGTACTCACTTTAGGGGAAAGCAAATCTGTCAGCTTCACTTCCCCTGACACCTGAATCCACTGTATGGATTCTGGTGAACGCTGAATAAAGATGCACTTGAACAGTTTGACTGCAGCTTTTATCAGCCACAGTCAGAAGTGCCATTGTTCATGCCCTGTAAAATGTTAAGAGACTTGTAGTCTAATGAAGCTTAAAGGCATCATGCTTTAGATTACGACAAAAAGGTTTGCCGTATAGAGAGGGGCACAAAACCAAATTTATTTTCATTTTGTTTTTTGTTTTTCATTTTTTACAAAACAAAATGAAAAATGAAGTGCCCTTTTAAAAAAATGAAATTAAATTAAACAAATTTTATTTTTGTTCCTTTTTGTTTCATTTATTATTTCTTTTGACAAGCGCTGATTAAAATAAGCGCCAACCAGCTGGTAGGTACTAGACTAAAAAAAAAAAAATTGGACCAACCTGGCCCCCAGGCCAGCTGGTTGGCACTAGGAGGGGGAAGCAAAAAAAAGTGCTGTCCCGGCCCACAGGCCAGATAACTAATGCTAAGGGGAAAGAGAAAAAAAGTGCTGACCTGGCCCATGGGCCAGCTGGTCGGCGCTAGGGGGAAGGAAAAAAAACCACTGACCCATCTTGCGGGCCAGCTGGTCAGCACTAGGGGGAAGCAAAAAAATAATAAAAAGAAACAAAACAAATAACAAAACAATTTTTTTAAAAAAAATTCCTTCCAAACGAAACACATACTATTAAAAAAATATGAAACACCATTTTGGCATTTCCTGCCCATCTTTCTTGCCGTAATATAAAGGAATAATGGGTTATGTTAGATGAAGATTTGGTCATGCTTAGAGTTGACATATGGATATCCATTGGGCTTATGTCAGTCCATTTCAGTGGTCTATTCAAAGGTTATCTCAGACTGGAACCAACCCATAAGTACAGCAGGTGGCTGAGTGCCCATTGCTCCAATTCAAACTTGCAGTGGGCAGAAATGCCACAACCCCTGTTTGCCTCAAGTTTGGGGGATTTCATTTCTGAGGACAAGAAAGCTGAACCTGGGGCAGTCAGCCATTTGCATGCATGAAAATAGTATGCTTTAAAAATAACAGTCATGAAAGCTTTCAATTTTTTGAATGTGCTTGAAGGAGGCATTTTGTGAATGTGGTTGTGGTGCTTCCATGTGTTCACATAGCATGTGAAGGGGCTGTTTAAGAATTCCACCTTGCTGGAATTCTTGCAAGTCAACCATGTTTTTGAAATGTTGTCTGTTTTCTGGCTGGCTGGCATGTTCTGCATAATGGTAGTATATTACAGTCAACATATTCAGTCAGCAAATCATTTACAAAACGTTAGAGCAGATTATTGAAAGCAGAGTCTAATTATCATCAGTAATGAATTAATAACAAGAAAGCAATGGTTAATTATTTGTCATGCGCCTGCTGTTCTGCACAGTATAGTATTGTTTTTCATTGTGCTGGTTGATGCTAGCTGGCAGACCAGAAAGTGAAACACTTTTTATATTTACAAGCAGTACACAAATGGTTACGGTGAATGTGCTCTCTTTTCAAGAGGAAAAGAAGTAGTGTTTTACAAAAAAGGGGGGGGGGACAACTGAATTTAATGCATTGTTCCTTGTTCTGTTGCTATTCGCCTCTATAAATTGCTAAGGACTTGATGCCATTTTTACATTCAGTTACTTCTTTGTTCTTTCAGAATAAACAATACTTCTGATTCTAGCCAATCATGGAACACATACGGAGCAGAATACAGTACTCTCCTACTGTTGTGAAACATGTCAGAGCTAACTATGGATGATACTTCACGTCCCTCTCGCTGCAGTTCGCGGCCCCACTGGAGACTGGTTTGAAGGAACGTAACCTCACATCCTTGTGGGGTCAATCCGAGTTCAAAGGAACGTAACCTCATGTCCTTGTGGGGTCAATCCGAGTTCGAAGGAACGTAACCTCACGTCCTTGTGGGGTCAATCTGAGTTCACCCTGACCACGCCCCCTGAACTGCGCTCCAAGCGGGGTGAGAGATTCCCATCCTGGAGCTCAGGAATCTTTTCAATCCACTTCTTGATCCATGTTGAAAACCAATTTCAACATGGAGGCAAGTTCACCTCGGCTCGAGGAAGGACGTGAAGTAACCACCTATGTGACATCAACTGACTTCAAATAAAGTTATATAAAAGTGCAGTGGTGAGTTGAGAAGCAGAACTGCTGGATGCTCAGCCTGGCTTTCTCTGTCCAGCAGCTTCACAACTCATCTGGGTCTCTGTCATCGATAGTAAGAGGGAAGAGCAAGAAGCAGACCGTGGCTAGCCAATGTCAGGGAGGACACAGGGAGGCCTTGGTGGAGGTTGTGGTACACAGAGTGATGTTAACTATAGATGGGGACAAACTGAAAAAAATGAATCATGTTTTATGATGAGTTTGGCTCATTTGACAAAAATTGGTGATTCATATTCACCATAAATGGAGTCCTTCGATGAATATGAACTGACAGTTTAGTAAGTTTTGATTAAGTTATTCATTGGGTTATAAAATGGCTCCAAGGCACCTAGTGACACCAAAATTGGAAGGAAGTATTCCCAAACTCTCCTCTACAATCCTGTCAGATGAAGGTTGGGTTTCTAAACCTTCATTTTCTTAGGGATCTCACTTTGTTGTTATATAACTCAGATGTCTGAAACCCAGTCTTCAACAAACTTAGAGGGATTGTAGAGGAGGGTTGAAAGAAGTTTGCCTGCAAATTTGGAATCTCTAGATGCCTGGAAGGCACTTTCCACTGGGGGGGGGGTCAGGTACATAGCTCAGACTTCTGCACTCCAATATTAACCAAACTTTCTTGGTTTATAGAGGCAGAGGAAACATCCTTGCAAATTTGGGGCCCATAGATGCTAATGGGATATTAATAGCATTTTAATGCCCTAAGCACATCTGATCTCACCTGATTTCGGAAGCTAAGCGGGGTCGGCTCTGGTTAGTACTTGGATCAGAGACCACCAGGGAATATCAGCTGCTGTAGGCGCCTGGAGTAGGAACTGGCAAGCCACTCCAGTATTCCTGCCAAGAAAACTCCATGGACATGGGGTCACGAAGGGTCCATGACTGTAATGGCACCACACACACACACAAAGGGGACATGAATCAATTCATCAATCCATCACTGGAAATTAATTGATTTGTCGATTTGTCAATTCCTCCACCCTGACAAATCACAAATCAGGATGAATCACCATTTTTAAAATCATCTTCATCTCATATATATATGTGAATTGACTATACTAGAAGTGATAGACGAAAATGAAATGAAATAAAATAAAATACTTCGCAAAATGGAAGAATAGAATAAATGAAGAAAATAAATCTACCCTCAAACTATAGGCCAATTAGTTTACTTAATGTGATAAGTAAACTATATGCTAGGCACCTTCAGTGGAAACTGAAGGATTGGTTAGACCAAGAATGTATTCTGCTAAAGGAACAGGCAGGATTTAGAGAAGGTCATTCAACCTTGGAGCAATGCATGATCTTAGATCACTTAATATCAAAATATGCTTCTAAAAATATAGTGTCCTTATACGCACCTTTTATCAATTTTAAAGCGGCCTTTGATTCTATCTCTAGAAACATACTATGGAGAAAATTAAGAAATATTAATATATTATTCCGGATTAGAGCATTACACAATAACACTGTAGTGAGAATTAGAACTAACCCTCAAGGTCACCTTACAGCACCAGTTAAAACTGAAAAAGGGGTTAAGTAGGGCTGCATATTGGCGCCCTTACTATTTAATTATTATATAAATGATCAAGTCCCTATCCTAAATGATTTGAACCTTTACCCTCCAAAGTTGGCAGATAACCATGTTTCTATTTTACTGTATGCTGATGATGCAGTAATTCTCTCAAGAACCCCAAATGGATTAAAAAGAATGTTGCGGGCCCTTGCTGATTTTTGTCAACAGAATCACTTAGAAATTAACTATGATAAAACCAAGGTAATGGTGTTTGCAGTAAGACCTAAAGAATACAATTGGGAACTAAATGGGGTGCGTATTGAGCAAGTACATAATTATAAATATTTGGGACTGATAATACAAGCTAACAGAAAGTGAAATATGCATACTAAACATATGTTCTGCTTACATATACCACCCCATACCACTTCAAGTTGTCTCTGGTAGCTAATGCCCAGAAAAGTATTGGAGTTATATTAATTTTTTTCTGGAGACGGGTGGAAGAAATGTGATAGCTGCAAATACGCTCTTTTCAGCGAAGGTCTTAGCTCAGATGACATATGGAGCCCCATACTCTGTTTCAGCCAACCTGGCTGCCTTGGAAAAACAGAAATTCAAATTATTAAGAGCTCTATTTCAGCCTTCCTACAAGTGCATCAAATGCAGCCATAAGATTAGAAACAGGACTGGTAACTGTTGAAGCAAGAATATGGATAGCGGCTATCACGTACTTGTTAAAGCTGAACCATAACACCACAGGTTTAGTGCATCTGGCACTGCAAGATACCTATCCCCCCCCCCCCGTGGAAGATACTGGAACACAAACTAGGGTACTATGGATTTTCGCAACATTATCTGTTGTCAACGGATATGACCCAGGCCAAATCTATTATAAAGCAAAGGATATTAGATGTAGAAAGACAGCATGACTTAAATAAAGCTAAAGGAATTATAAGATCAAATCCTTTGAATAGAGACCTACCTATGCCATATTTAAATGGCTTAGAAAGTTCAGAATCTAGAAGAGCCTTTATATTATTACGCATGGACCTTTTGCCCTCTGCAGTATTACTGAGAAGATATAATAATATTCCCCTATAAGAGTCAATGGTGTGTTTGTGGTGAGGGAACCATTGAGACGCTGAGCCATGTGCTACTGGACAGCAAAATATATAATCATTTCAGGGAATTATATCTTCCTTGGAGGGTAGAAATAAGTAAGAGTGTTTACAGAAGCTTTTGGAAAACAAGAGTAAAGAGATTACTAAAAAAGTGGCCAGTTTTAAAAAATGGCTATAAAGCTAAGAATTAGCTGGATAAGCAATCAAGAGGGAGCAGGGAGTGTTTGAAAAAATACAAGGTATTAAGTTATTTACATACAGGTTTTCTTATAGGCTGTCCAATTATGTATATGGTGATACCATTTTAGAGATTTTTTAACATTTTTGTATACACTTTTAACTTGAATTTTAACTTTTATATTAAATAATAAGGTATAAATACAATCACCTTCTACTGTAATCCTCTATGATTATGTGTTGCCCTTGAATATAGATATTCGGATATGACTGATCGCCATACTGCTTTTATTGTATTTGTATTTGTATATAGATATAATGGTCATTGGCTATAATAAAAACTAATTTGATTTGATTTGATTTGATTTGAAAAAATAAAAGAAAAAAATTAAAATTAAAATTATTTATAAAACATTACATCAATTTTGACTACACTTACCTGAGCTGGAACAAATACCTGTTGATTTCTTGCAGCCCATGGTCGCTTATGACAAATACGGGATCCTCTGAGGAACTCATCCTGGAGACATGGTTTGACCACAGTAATCCTTCACAGATTAGGTCCTAACCAGTTTAAGATCACACTGTGAATAAAATAGCACAACTATGAGGTGTAATCCATGAAATATGGGCAAACAACATCACTGAAGGAAAGGAATAAAATACATGGAGACAATAGGGTGAATAGTAAATATTTTTGCAAGCACTGCTGGGTCTGGGAAAGACACTCATATTCCCTCACTGTCAAAAACATTCCTGGTAATCTCTTTTATACTTTCAGCTGTCCTTCTTAAAATTTGACGGGAAACAACCATATTAATGGTACACAAGACCAGACTCCACTGCATATTGTTTCCTTCTTCTCAGTTAACTGCGTAGGTGCTATATCTAAAACTCTTCTTTAAGCTAGCATGCTGCACCCATCAGGTGTGACATTTTAATACATACAGCTGTCCAGGGTCTCTACAGAGATGCTGTTTCTGCTGTATGTCTCCTTCTGAATGATTCCTGTCACTTTTTTTTTTGAAACTTTTGTGATATCTTGCAATATAGAGGCTAGGTCAACTCACCTTTCTCACCTTGAGAGAGCAGGAGAAACTTCTGTAAACACACACACACACACACACACACACACACACACACACACACACACACACACACAGAGAGAGAGAGAGAGAGAGAGAGAGAGAGAGAGAGAGAATAATTGCTCAGCTTAAGTGCATGCTGTTTCATAAGGCTCAGTTGATTAGGTCTTGTAAATTTCCCAGATAATGTTATAAAACCTTTCCTGGGATGCAACAGATAATTTATAGTTTATTTCACAATAACGGAATTTACTAGGTAGGTAAGATTTTAACATTGTTTTCTTCTTAATGACATAGTAAAATAGATTTTGGTCCCTTGCACCCTAGAGTTCAATTAAACCAGATGTTTGAGAAACAGATTGCAAAGTCATTTTTTATTTCAGCAACATTCCAGAACATTTTCCAAATAAAACCCGCAAAGCAATCTGTCCGAAGTCCTCCAATTTGCATATTAAAAACTTCCCTGATCCTTCATGTTGTCTTCTAAGAAATCATTTGCAAATTGAGCACAATGTAGTGTATAGAAACAGAAAATGGTGGCTGTGATTGGCCCCTAATTTGATTTAAATTGGATATTTGAACTGCTGAATAACTTAGTGGCTTAGGACTTTGTGGCTTAGAAGTTAGAAGTTCAGTTCCTCACTCTTCTGTTTTAAGAAGGGCTGGACTCAGTGATCCATAGGGTCGCTTTCAGCTCTGAAGTTTAAAGGGTAGTAGTAGTAGTAGTAGTAGTAGTAGTAGTAGTAGTAGTAGTAGTAGTAGTAGTAGTAGTAGTAGTAGTATCATGATTTCCCCACAGGCAGTATCTTTAAGGATTTCAAGGATGTTAAGGTACTGCAATGGGATCATTCTAAATCCAAAGCAACTTGATAACACATAACATAGGCTTATTTATTTATTTAGAATCGCTGTACCCTGCCTTTCTCCTTGGAAAAGGACCCAAGGCAGCTTACAATAATGAAGGGCAATATACAACCCAGAACATTTAAGACTTATTCAAATTAAGAACACTTAATTTGAAGAGGCATCTTACATTAAAATGGCAGTGTTCCATTATGAGAGATGGAAAACTAAAAATGAAAAACAAAGGTAGTATTATGAATTCAATCTAAGCCATAATGCATGGTAATCCACCTAAAAGTCACATAATACATAGTCAGTCATTCAGAGAAATTTTGCCTGAATAGAAAGGTCTCTGCCTGCTTGCAGATGGGCCCAGCCTGGCCTCCAGTGGGAGGGAGTTCCAAAGTCTGGAAGCAGTAACAGAGAATGTTACATGCTATGACGTGCACAGCTCCTACCCTGGTACCTAAGCCTCTCAAGGCCAGCCTCCCTGGACACCCGTGCTCCCTGGACAGCCACTCATGCCGCTGCTTCATCGTTGTCATCTTCCTCTGCAGACTCCTCTTTGGCCAGGTATGGCCACAGCCACCAGGAGGCACCAATGAGCAGAAGTACCTGCAAGGGGAAACAGCAGCCTGGAGCTGAGTGCAGCTTACTGTTTCTTGCTAGCAGTACCAAACAGCAGAGCCTAAAACTGAACCCTGTGACTTCCAGCTCAAATGAAAGCTTTTCCCGAAAGTTAAGAGAAACACCTTATGAAGAGTGCAGAACAACTCCAGGAGGCTGGGTTAAGGTAACAGACATGATTCTGGAAACTGGCAAAGACCTTTCTCTTCAGGCAAGCTTTCTCTGAATGATGGACTACCTATTATGTGACTTTTATATGAATCCACCATACATGATCACATAGACTTTGTGTTTATAGACTTTGTGATTGCATTAATGTAATGTTGTCTGTTAATGCCATAAGATGTCCCTCAATTCCCTGCACTCAATACTTGAATATGTCTTAATTGTATTGGACTGTATATTGTCCCTCATTACTGTAAGCTGCCTTGAGTCCTTTTTCAAGGAGAAAGGTGGGGTAAAAATATCTTAAAATAAATAAATAAGTAAATAAAATGTATGCATGTATGTGCACACATGGGTCAAGCACCAGAAACTCCTGTGGCATATTTAAGACTAACACATTTATGCTTTAAAAACACCTGAAAAACAAATTGATTATTGGCTTTCAGTCATTATTCTGGAAGTCCCAGGTTGTTTTGTGTGTGTTTGTTTTCCAGACTTTTCTCTTATTCGTACTAATGTGACTAACGCAAATTGCATCAATAAACACTATCTCTTTTAGAGATGAGACTGCATTTCGCTTTCAAAGTAGAGACAAAAAGAAGTTCAATACCCATGCCATGTCTTTGCTTCTGCCAACATCTAAAGTATGTTCCAGCAATCCTTTCTACCTTTCGTTCTGCCACCGTTCCTTGGAATTAATAAGCATCTCAATTACATGTGAAATGTTACACTGCATTAGTATAGAGGTATGATCAATAAGTGGTCAATTCTCTCGGTGCACAGAAAGACCTTGCTGAATGGAAGGTCAGGCCTGATGAGAATACAATAGCCAAAGTGTCACCCAGCAATTGCAGTGATCAGACATAATTGGGTTATTACTTTTGCTTAGATACAATGCTTAAACAACCCAGCTATGCAAGGGAAAGACTAATTTATTAGAAAGTTCTGAAGTAGGGCACAAAATGAAAATGAAATGCTGTTTCCTCGTGTTGTTATGTAACAAAATGAAACAAAACAAAACAACACGAGGAAGCAGCATTTCATTACAGACAAAATGAAATTTATTATTATTATTATTATTATTATTATTATTATTATTATTATTATTATTATTATTATTATTATTTATTTATTTATTTATTTATTTATTTATTTATTTATTTATTTATTTATTTATTATGGAGCTTCTATACCGCCCATCTTCCTGAAGGAACTCTGGGCGGTTCACAATAACTGAATCAAATTCAGCCAACTCAGCAAACACACAAATAACTAAATAACTACAATTGACAAACAATTTAAAAGAAAGTATGCAACCCTGGCGTAAAACTACAAAAAACTTTAAAAATAGACTAGACAGATGGCGAAAAACACACACAACTGAATTAAACTAAGTCACCAAAGGCCTCGCAGAAGAGCAAGGTCTTTAAGGCCCTCTGAAAGGCCGGCAGGGACTGTGCAAGGCGCACTTTTCTGGGAAGGTGGTTCCACAAAGTCGGGCCTGCCACAGAGAAGGCCCGGTTCTGAGTCGAGGTTTTCCGGGCCTCTCTGGGCGTGGCCACCCAAAGCGAGTGTGCCTGCGACATCCTCGTTGGACGGGCCGAAGTTGACCACTGGGTGATCCACTCTGCCAGGTAGTCAGGCCCCGGGCCATGGAGGGTTTTATAAACTAAAACCAGGACCTTGAATCTAATCCGGGACGCAACGGGTAGCCAATGCAGGTGAGCCAGAACTGGGGTGATGCGGTCGTAACGACGCACACCCGCCACCAGTCTGGCCGCCGCATTTTGCACCCGCTGCAGTCGCCGGAGAAGAGTCAAGGGCAAACCCATGTAGAGAGCATTGCAATAATCTATTCTCGAGATCACCAACACTTGCACGATAGTTCTAAGGGAGTCCCCATCCAGGTATGGGTGAATCTGGGTGATTTGACGGAGATGAAAGAAAGTGGTTCTGGACACGGCAGCCACCTGGGCCTCCATGGTGAGAGTTGGGTCCAGGACCACACCCAGATTCTGAACGCTGTCCTCCAGATGGAGGGAAATGCCCTCCATGCTGGGGAGAGGGCCTCCATAGCTGGATGGGAAACTCCCGATGAACATCACCTCGGTCTTCTCGGGGTTGAGTTTGAGTCTGTTGGCCTTGATCCATGCCATGACTGCATCCAGCACTGGTCGAGGGTCTGGACAGTTTCAACTGCAGAGGTGGAAAAGGAGAGATAAAGCTGCGTGTCATCAGCATACTGATGGCTGCAGACTCCAAATCTCCTAATGACCCAAGCAGCGGCCTCACATAGATGTTAAACAGCATGGGAGAGAGAGACGACCCCTGCGGAACCCCACAAGGGAGTGTCCACGGGGCCGACAACTCCCCCCATGCTGCACACACTGGGGACGGCTCTCCAAGAAGGATCGGAGCCAACTGTGGACAGTGCACCCGATACCCACCTCGGAGAGCCAGTCCAGTAAGATACCATGGTCGATGGTACTGAAGGCCGCTGACAGATCCAGGAGGATCAACAAGGTAGAGCAACCCCTGTCGGCCCCCCAGATAAGGTCATATTGCAGCGCGACCAAAGCTGTCTCATTCCCCCGGCCCGGCCTGAACCCAGACTGGCATGGGTCAAGGAGCTGTTGTTCCACCAAAAAGGATTGAAGTCGGACCGCGGCCACCCTCTCGATGACCTTGCCCATAAAGGGAACGTTGGCGATTGGGCGATAATTAGCCAATTCATCCGATGCCATGCCAGGTCTTTAAAGAATGGGCTTTACCACGGTCTCCTTCAGGCACGAGGGAAAAACCCCCTCCCCAAAGAAGGCTGTGGCGATGGCCGAAGCCCATTCTGGCATGCTCCCTCCTGCAGTTTTTAAGAGCCAGACAGGGCAAGGGTCGAAGGGGGTGGATGCGGGCCGGCAATGGGCAATAGCCCTGGAGGCCTCCAAAGAGGAAACAGGCCCAAACTCAACCATTCGAGGAGAGCGAGGGGGTGCAGTGTTGGGGATTGCCGAGGATAGATTAGAGCAACCGGAGTCAAGACTGGCCCGGATGGCCTCTATTATTATTATTATTATTATTATTATTATTATTATTATTATTATTATTATTATTATTATTATTATTATTATTATTATTATTATTATTATTTGTTTGAAATGAACCATTTCCTTCTGTCTGTAAACCGCTTGGGGGAGGGGAAAAAGTTTTTTAAACAAGCTCCAGGCTTTTTTTTTCTATCCCCCAAGCTGCACCAGCTGATCAGCGCTACGGTGGGGAAGAAAGGTTTTTTCCCAACCCCAGCTTGGGGGGCAGGGGAAAAAGTTTTTTTTTTAAGTCCGAGGCTTTTTAAAAATCTTTTTCCCTCCCCTAAGCCCCGCCTGTCAGCTGATGGGCTCTGGGGTGGGGGTGGAAACCTTTCCCACCCCACCCCAGCATCCATCAGCTGGCAGGCGGGGCTTAGGGGAGGGAAGAAAGATTTTTTTAAAAGCCCAGGGCTTTAAAAAAACTTTATGTCCCTCCGCCACTTCCACCACCACCACCACCACACACACACGAACTATTTTGTTAGTGGTTCATTTTGTATGAATATTTTTGAAAAAATTCATATGAAATGAAACAAAAAATGGGGGGGAGGGAGAAAGGAAAGGAAATGAAACATATTTTTTTAATTTTGTGCCCATCCCGATTCTGAAGTGTTTCCCAAGAGACTAGTGTTTCTTCTTATGTTCTCTATAACTTTTTAAAATCACTGGACAAGATACATCTCCCAGAACAGAATTCCTAATGAGAAGATCATTTATTTTCTTAATTTATCATCTACCTGGGGTATTGGTCTTCCTAGGCTTCATGGATATAGGTGTTTACTATAAGAATGACCACCAAGACCTGGGCCTTTTCAGTGGTGCCTGCAAATGAGTAAAATCTAAGATTCAAAAAGAACCATTCAGAAATATCCTCCAAAATCATATTCTTATTTGAATTTAGCCTGGTTTCTTGTTTCATGTTGCTTTCATGATTTGAGTAATTTCTATTAATGAGTCAGTATGTGGGTGGTTATGTGTTTATTATTAGACACCCTAGTGGCTTCCCACTAGATGGGCAAGAAAGAAAGAAAGAAAGAAAGAAAGAAAGAAAGAAAGAAAGAAAGAAAGAAAGAAAGAAAGAAAGAAAGAAAGAAAGAAAGAAAGAAAGAAAGAAAGAAAGAAAGAAAGAAAGACATTGCTTTTCGGCAATATTCTGAAGTCCTGGAAAAAAATACTAGCTGGATGAATAGTGACTTGGGCGTTTGACTTAAGTGCCACACAATGGCAGTTCAATTTCCCATTGTGATAACTCACAGGAGAGACCACCTGTGTAGTCACGGACAACCTATACAGTCCCAAGGTGCCCTGAGAAGAAGGCAGTGGTAAACCACTTCTGACTACACGTCCCTAGAAAACCCTGGAAGTGGTATAAATCATAGTTTACTTCATGGCACACATTATTATTGGTTTATAACAGTGTTGGCGGACCTATGGCACGGGTGCCAAAGATGGCACTCAGAGCCCTTTCTGTGGGCACCCAACATCGCCCCTTCACAGCTACCTGTATTCAGGTTAAATTGCTGTATTGGCACTTTGAGAAAAATTAGTGGGTTTTGAATCTCAATTTGGGCACTCAGTTTTTAAAAGGTTCCCCATCACTGGTTTATAACAAGGAAATTGCCATTTGTCTGTCTTTGCTCAGTGGTTTCCTTGTGTATTTACTTTTGCCTGTCTGTACAAATTTCCATGTGCAAAGAAAGAAAACCTAAAATCTCTCAACTTGATATGAAACATAGATTCGGAGAAAATGCAGGCAGAACTTCAAGAAATGGAATGAAATCAAAACAGATCTTTCACATTTCAAGTAGTAATGAGTATCCTGTTATATAAGGAAGCGAGTGTCGCATAAAGAAGGATCTTGACGTCACTATTCTAAATACCTTGTGACATTTGGGTAGATAAATATAACAAGTTCCACTTAACTTAATGGGAAAATACAATATTATTATTCTTTCCTTCCTTTGTGTAGACACAACTGGCTTCTTTCCTAAAGAAAACTGTCTTTGATTTACTAGGGTTTTCTTTCAAAAAAGCATATTCTGTCTTGCTCCTCACCAATCACCACTACCAATGTCAAAACTGACAGCATATTTCATTCTGTCGCAGACATCCAGCTGTGCCACAGAATCTTCCTCCAGAGATTTCTGTGGACTAATTTGATAAAAGATGAAGCATAGCAGCTATGTTTTCTCTGTTCTTCACAATTACAAAAAGCTACTGATGATATGAAGGGGGGGATTGTCATAATTCACCCTCATCAGTCACTATTTAATAATCTTCCTTACCTGAGGGAGCTTCCAACATACCCTTGATAAGATTTTAATCATGTGGGCATTGGCCTAGTTACAGTAATAGAAAATAAATATTTTGTGAATCAACCTGCCCACTTTCTTCTTTGTCTTAGAGTTTCTTATACCCATTATTATTTTTTAAAAGCATATAGAAGTATTTGTCACATGGAGTCACAAGGGGATCTCAACATTGTGACAAAGAATTTGCTTCTTTCTTGAGGTGAGTAATGTCTAAGAAACCTATGCTCCTGAGTTTTTAAGACCTCAGCAGAGCTGTTAATGACAGGACCTTTTGGAGGTCACTGATTCCTAGAGTCCCAATAACTCAAAAGCAACTTAATGGAACATAACAATGCCAGAGATATGACTGGAGTGAAAGTCACCTTATCCATCACCTTTATCTGTATTGGTTAGGGTCCTGATGAGAGTTACAGTTCTGACAACTAGAGATGGGCACGACTTAGCGGTATTCCCATTTCCGTTTCCATTACTCGTTTCCGTTACTCTACGGAAACGGTAATGGAAATTACTCTGCCAGACTTCGAGCTCGAACCGACGAACGAACAATTTTGGTCTGATTTGTCGTGCTCGTTCCTTGCATCGCGCGATCGCGTGATGCCACGCGCGGCACAGAAAAAAAGTTTTTAAAAGTTCAAAAAAACCCGGTTCCCGGCCGAAAAGCAGGCAGAAAAATGCCTGCCGTGCCTCAGGGCACCTACCAGAGGGGTTGTTTCTGGAGGTCCCCGGCCTCCCCCCCATCCCCCGTCCTGGGCTGCTCTGGTGGGACTCGCCGCAGGCTCGCAGGCAGCCAGCAAAAAGCCCAGTCTCACCGGCCGCCGGCCGCCGCAATTAAAACGCAAGCAAGCGGCACGGACGGCACAGGAAAAAACTTTTAATTTTAAACTCTCCCCCCACCCATTCCCGGGCCAAAAAAGTTGGCGGAAAAATGCCTGCTTGACTAAGGGTGCAGGGCACCTACCGGAGGGGTGGTTTCTGGAGGGGGGATCCCGCCTCCCCCCCATCCTGGGCAGCCGGACTCGCCATGCCATGCGGTGCGGGCGGGGGATTCAAAATGGGGCGGCGAACGCAATATTGTTTTTGAAATCGTGGTCCAAAAACACACAAGCACAACAGAAAGAAACACACGAAAATTTATAAACTGCCAGATTTTTCACAGTAGCGGTGGTGGGTTTTTTCTTGCAACAAAATGTCTCTCCTCTCCTCCTCTGTCCTCCATTGATTTTATTTTATTTTATTTTTTTTACACCTGCGCAATGATGGGCTGGCCGAGTGGCCAGCCATGTGGGAGTGGACGACCATGCAAATTTTTGGAGCCATCCCACCAATCGCATGGCCACTTGGCCACAGAGACTTCTGGGATGTGCCAAAAAGCCCCCTAAAACCTGCCCTAGCCCTCTAACCCTAACCCTAACCCTTGACTCCTTACCCATACGTCACAAACTGTCTTCTTAGTGGGTCAGAGAGGCACCCAGAGGTGCAACCCACTAGCCCACCCTAACCTTACCCGTCACTAGCCTAACCCTAGCCCTTGCACTAACCCACCTTAACCCTAAGCCAGATCTACTTGCATTGCACTACACGCAAGTACGATTCCCTTCTTTGTGAGACATGGCGGTGCGAGAGCCTTGTGCATGACGCTATCACTCTCACTGGTCTCACTGTCTGCACAATTGATATGCAATATCCATATGGCTATTGCATA